>JABFPN010002525.1:0-21851 GCA_022817305.1 Leptoteleia sp. ZL-2020 | reverse complement strand
GCCGATCAACAGCTAAAGACGATCGGCCGATGATCGGCACGTCAATGGCCCGATGGATAGCCGATGACGGCCCATGCACATTTGGTGTTTCATGCCGATCGACGGCACCAAGCTTGGGCCATGCTTGTCCCGATCGTTTTTTTCTACATGGGTAGTTATCTTATGTGGATCCCCCTTAGAATTTCAGATTAGACCTGCTTTATTACTACGTACCTGTTTTATTAGTTTATGAAATAATTAATTTAACCAAAACATTTACTTTTTGTGATAATTCGAATAATTTGAATTGCTTTAAATCTTCAAAAAGTCCAGATAATTAAAATATTGCGTGCCTTTGTTGTATACATTTAATTAATTTTGCATTATTTTGTCGTTAATCAGCTTAAAGTGGAAAAATTCTAGATTAAATTTTGACTAATTAAATACTGAATTTAAACACTGCTGTTGAAAGTGATTCGTTGAAAAATGCTCGGTATTGTTTTTAGCTACAAAAGAAATATTCATGAATTATATCTACAGGCAGAGAACAATTTTGTTTAGTCAACAAAACTGCTGATAATTCAACTAAATTATTTTGTTGTTATTTAGGCAACAATAGAATTTGGTCCAACGAATAAAATTGCTTCGCTTTCTGTATTTTGTGAGTTTCTTAAAATCATTTTGTTATCTGAACCAAATATTTGGTTCAATGATAATAACTGAATCAAATAATAATAGTATTAAAGTCATAATAAAATATAAGCCTTATTATTCACACTATAATTATAGTTTGAACTCAAACTGAGGTTTGTAAAGTTTCAAATTCATATAATCAAAAGGGTGTTTCGAGAAAGTTTTATTCGAAACTATCATAAATGCAGACATATATATATTCCATTATTACAGTTTAATATATTATTAATATAATATAATATACTATAATATATTATTATACAGGATAAGTAAAATTATTTTATTTTCGTGTCATTTTTTTTCGTCATTAAATATAATAATAAATTCCATTTTCCCTCAAATATCTGTAATACCATAAATAATAATAATGATCATGCCTCTGACCTTTTTTTTTACTAATACGAGTAAATAGTACGTGCTCAAAATAAAAAGGTCAAGTTGCGGAATGAATAAACATATTTAATAGAACACTATTTATAAACTTCCATCGGAATGAGATTTTCCATTTAAATTATGCTCGAATGTGAAATTTGATTCCTTCGAATTGCCCCAGCGTCCTCGTTCGCAACTTCTGGTCAGAATAAGCGCGGCAAAACAATTATCCTAACGAAATCACGACGCAAGAATTATCGGATAAAAATACCATTGAAAGTTCCGGTTTAATTACGATCGGCGCAGACTCGCGATAAGTGTAAAGAACGACTCGACTGTATCGAGTTAATCGAATTCGCCGCAGCATCGCGATAAATGAAATCGAATCGTTTGACACTGCCGCCTCCTCCCCCCCGTTAAACGAGTACTTTTTCGTTTGCGCAGCGCTATTGATAGGCGACCGCGAAAACCGTAAACGGCCTGTTACCCGTGTCATAATTCATCGATCGAGGAGCGAACAAACGCGATAAAAAAAGAAAAAAAAATACTCGAAAACGCCGCTGAAAGGGAAAGCAAAAGGAAGCGACAAATAGAGCGAAAAATAAACGACATTTTGGGGCGTAAAAGTGTACGCGGGAATGCATTACGGGGCCCGAACAATGACAGCCTTGTTTTACCTTTTTCCCGAAAGCCGCTTTTTGTTTCCTCGTTTTTCCCTTTATTAATGACCAGACCACTCGCGGCGGCGGCCGAAACGGACAGCCAGTCGCGCGTCCCTTTAAGTGAAATTGAAAGGGCGCGGACAAGAAACACGCGGGTGGCGTGGTTTTGATAACGAAAATGTGAAGGCACAAAAGAAATTCGACGCAACATCTGCCGACGATGGACGTGAAGAACGCGCGCCCATTTTTCCAGTAGGACTATGGACTTGTTTCGAGATAAATCCGGCGATGTGCGATTGGCAAAAAATGTGTTGATAAAAAGGCCGCTTACAACCAACTGATACATGCACCTCACTTTTCTTACTTTTCATTCGAATGTGTAACAAGGAAATAATTAATTACTAAAAATACCTCATTTTATATAGTTTAAATTTTCATTTCTTTTTTTTTATTTTTGGAAGCGCTAGATGATTAGTGGAACGACACTGCGTTATTTCGTAAATATTTTCTCCGGCTTTAATCACTTTCTTTCACGAATCCTCTCGAATATCATAGCCATAGTTTCCATTTTAGAAGTTCATAGTACAAATACAAGATGAAAACTTTTTAATATTTTTACACTAGAAAGGTGTTGCAAAGTTTATTTCAGTCTAACTTTATTTAATATAAAAATTCTTTGGTAATATTCCTTAATTATAATGGTAAAAGGTATAACCACAGTGAGGGGAAAAATGTAAGGCAAATCTGCATAAAAGATCATTTTCCGCAGAGCACAATTTGAGTGTAAATAGAATTTCAAAATTTATTGTTATAGACGTATGTAAAACATAAATGCTATTATTCGAATTAATTATAAAGTTTAATATACTTGTGATCTTAATGTATCGTTTGTTTACTTCAAAATAATTTCTGTTTAAAAATTATTACTTTTTTCCCCCCCGAGTATAAAAGTTCATCTTCCAAAAAATTATCTCAAACCGGGCAATAAATTTCACATAACTACTTTTTTCCTTATGCATAATCCAAAATCATTAAAAACTGTTCGTTGCTCAAAGCAGCGTTAAAATTTGCCGTCACCTTTCTACGGCGTAGAAAAGGCTCCACCTTTTTCTTTTTGCCTTGTCTTCTCGTGTTATATATACTGCACTAGCACGTGACGTATTGAAAAATTTCAAATATCCCCTTTCATGAAGTATTTTATGGCATCGTATGAAAATTTCGCGGAAAATTCTTCGACTCGCGAGATTTTAAGAATTTTCATTAATACATTCACGCGTTTATGATTGGTCAGAAAATAGACACATAAAAAAAAAGAAACTAAATACTTCGGTGAAAAAAGAAAAAAAAAAGATTCAACCTCGTGACCTAATGCGGAAGTCCTCGACGTTTCGACAAAATAATGAAGTAATGACACTTTTTAATAAACGAAAATCAGTTTGGTGGGAACTAAACGATTTCTGCTAAAGTTACACCGGTACTTTTTACATCGGAAGTGGAAATGTTTCTAGCGAGTGCAATCGAACTGGAGACGCCACGTACGCGCGCTATGCCCTTACTTCCTCTACATTTCTGTCTACTTCGGGGAGTTTGTGCGAAACTACTTCCTGCCAATATCACCGAAAGAAGAAGATTTAACCGAGACGCACGTTCTGCTTCATAAATGGCTCGAGATCGAGCGGAGTATATATATACGCATTAGCGTGACTCGTGGATATAGTACTCTTCATCCGCAACATTCAACCGTAGCCCTCATTTTCTTTCCCTTATATTTGTTCTACCGTTTCGAATCTCAGATATTGCTGTTGTCAAACGTTCGCGCATGAATAAGCTCCAGTGGTGCCTTTTCTCCCCGAATGATGATTTTCACCCTAAGGCAATGATTTTCGAATGGATCAAATAATCCATTATATTTCTTGAAGTTACTATTTTTTCAATCACACTTAAGATCTTTAATAGTTTCTATATTACTCCATTCCGTTTTTCTTTTCATTTTATTTTTTCAATTTATAATAATTATTATTAATTGACACAACCGTAATAAATAACAGTACACTAAGGACTGGTTATAACTGCAATTTTAAATTTACTTCTATTCAGTTCAAATTTAATAAATTTGATTTTCAAGCATGACTTGAAAGGCGCTTATTTAATAGACATGAATTGACTTACGCCATTTATTTTGTGATAACACAAAGCTTTGATCGCTTCTGCAATTTTGTTATATTAGCAAGTAAATGACGGCAATTATTTTAGGATCAATCCTTTATATTACGTATACTGTCTCATGAAATTAATGTGATAGTCGGGGCCTTATGGTTTAGCTTGTGCCTTTGAAATAAAATTATGAAATAGATGATATATTTTATAATTCTCTCAAGTTTAAATACACATACGCTGTAGTTGATTCTGAAACCATTTTCTTGAAAAACTCATTGCATAAATTTTGAATGCGCGGGCGTGCGAATCCGTTGATTTTTGAACTTGGTCGAATGTTGAACTCATCAAAATTAACTGCATTAACTCACAACATTATAAAACAATCAATCATGCTAATGTTGTGTAAATATTAAGCAACGGAATTACAAGAATGGGTTACACAGATAGTTCGGGAGAGTTATGAACTCTTATATTCAAGTTAATTTTCATGAATACACGTCTGGCCGGTAGATTGATTGCGTCTATGGCCAACGGTTTCGTTCAGTATGCACGTTAACTATAATGCAAGTCATGTGAGCTTATCAAAATTTCACTGTTATGCACGATGTACATTATGTATGTCAGCGCCCTTGATGCGAGCAACGTCATCAGCTAAATTATTTTAACACATCGGACAAACTGTCGTTGTCCCGTTGCGTTGTCATTTTGCTCGGTTTCCGGAATTAATTTGGTCCAACCAAGTCGACAAAAATGTTACATCCCTCGTCTCGCGCAAAAGATGTTCAGGCTCAGTTTTAAATTATCACTGAATAATAAAATACTCATTTTCAGAATCAACAACTCTTGAGCCTATTTTGGAATTTGAATTTTAGTTATTCGTAAACACAATAGGGATGTGTATTTGTAAAGATTAATTCGGAATCAATAAGATATATTTACAACAATACCTATTCTTAGCAAAAATGCAAAGATAATGGAAAAGTTTTATTCAAATTTTAATATAAAGTTTGTCGAATAATTTCCGCCAATAACAGCCTATAAATGTATTGGAAATTTATTAGATACAAAGTTTCCTAAAACATGATTGCTGGTTCTAGATTTAACTCTCGAATGTTGATTCTATGAAGATAACTCAGGGGGGGATAGAGGAACTTATATTAGGTCGTTTCAGTCATTGAATTATGTAATTCGTTACTTCTTAGCGCTGGATTTCGTGTAAAATAAATTATCAGTGAGAAAATAGATTGTGTAAACTTTGACGTGACGCTTAAACTGGGCTTGACATTATGTCTCATAGATGTGCGCGACGCGCGCCAGATTCCGAACAATGAAATGCGGTAGTTTACTCGCCGTGCACATAATTTGTTTTAATACAAGCCCATACGCGGATCTTGCAATGAAATTACAAACGGGCATTAATAAATTCACATCACCATTTTTCTTCCGCACCTGTTCTCCGGGGTATTTGTCATCCCCATTTGTGGATTCAACGTCCCTCACTATTTTATTCCGTTCGATTAATGGTCGTCATTAACTCGGAGCGAACTGAAGTGCATCAAAATTTAACGTCCAGTGGCGAACAAATTTTATTGACTCTTTTGTGTCTAGGGTTCTTAAAGGCGATCTGCACTTTTCTTGCGAAATTTACACGTTTGCTCAATTCCACGCAGCTAAATGTTACGTCGCAGTTATCACAATGGCGATTCTTCTGGTATAAATGTTAGGTCACCCAATATCAACAATTATGGCATTCCCTTGCGATATTATCTATAAACAAACTTTGACTTTAAATCTAAACTTCAATTTTAGTACAGTTAGAATGACAGAACACTTTTTATGCGCTTTTGCATGATCTAGTGATTTGTTATCAATCCAACAAAAATCTCAAATACTCTGGTCGTGAGGGCTCAACTTGTATGAATGTTATACAAAAAACATGTAATGCAACTTGAGAAATATATGCCCTTTACAGAAATTTCGTTCATCCCTTCTACCATAATTTGGTTAAAAGAAGTATTTTCTTGTCGTTATAAAACATAATTTTTAACAGTCCGTGTGAAATTTCTTTTTTCCGTCTGAATTTCGTGTTAATACTGGTGCAATAATGTGAATTAAAGCACAAAAGAGCACAATTGCATAATTTGACTGAAACAAATCGCCACAACAAACGCGTGTCGTTAACGAAATAAATGTTGGCTGAACGAGACGACGTAACAAAGAAATAAATTAGTTGTAACGCGCACACGTCAACTGTACAAACGAAAAGTGTTTCGACAAAGTAATGCGTGTTTTTTTATTTTCCGTCCTCCCTTTTGACTGAGTCGTCTGTTGTTCCACGCCGAGACGAAGTGTACCGGGTGTAAATGGGATTCGCGCGAAATACTCGAGCGGGCGACGCCTCCATTTTAGACTTGTAACTTTAGCGAGACGGAGCCCTTCCTCTTTGAAATGACACCCCGAAGTGTCACGGTTCTTTCGCTCTTGAAGAATGACGGAGAGACGCCTCGAGACACGCCACCGAGAAAGACTCCTTTTCCTCATGTGTGCCGTTGCTCGCATTTACAATAAAATTCTCTGCCAAGCGCTATAACAATACCAGCCACTGTTAACTCATCGCCGGGAGAAAAGTGCGAAACACAATGCACGCTACGAAGTTAAAGACGTTTGTCAATTCTTTTGCTTCGGATATTGCTTTTGTTTTTGGTCTATTAAATTTTCTACGCCGTTGATCTCGCTTGATTTCAATGCTTTTACGACAAACAATTGTAAGCCAATTCAAATTCGATTTTCTGCCCAACGAAAATTGTCGTTTTATTATTTTTTTTTCTGGTAATGATTTGCAACTTCTATCGATTGGCATGATTTACGTCCCATTCTGCAGTAACTCGATGTTCATATTAAAATAAAATTTTAATTTGGAACATAAGTTAAGAGAGAGAATCGGTTCTTGTACGATGAATATGTAAGAAGTTAAAGTTTTTAACAAGATTAATTGAAATAAAGGAAATAATAAACAAAAAATGAAGTTCCAGTTCATTCAATTTATGTATACAACTGTTTGTATAAGATTAGTATTTATATTTATTTATTATTTTAAAACATTTATCTATCTGGATTTACAACGGTGATGTGTAAAAGTTTGACAAAAAATCAATATGTAATGAATCAATGGCAAACTATTTTATAAAAACTGGACGTGACATAATTTTGAATGTTTATAAACCTTATATACGTTGAATATTCTTGAAAAGGATCAAATTTATATGTGACGGAAAGGTCGCTATTGTGTGAACATTTTTAAATATAAAAGAATGAATAAAAATTAATTGTGCTGCCTGTTACTGGTTGCAATTAAATTTAAACACACGAAAATTGAATTATGTACAGACAGAAAATCATATTCATAAAAATACAATTTTTCATAAAAAATATAAATATTTACCAGATACACACGCAAGGTTGTACCTGAATTGTCAAAACATGAATAAACTGTTTATGAATATGAAATTGATGTTTACAAAATCGCGAAATAAATACCCATATTTTCTGAAAACTATTATAACATCTCTTTTATGCTTTCAACACAGCAGCATTTTATGTCAAGTCGACTTAAATTATGTTCCAAACAGCACATAATGCCATATTCGTTTGAATTAACCTACTTTGCTTAACAGTTTCAATTGCATTCAATTAACCCTTTTCCTTTGTGAAGCTGGCTTCGATTACTTGAAGTCAAGGTTAGTTCAAAAGACGAATTTCTACTTATATTAACGTCAAACATACAATAGAATGGTCTCAAATTCACATTCATAAAACCACACAGTTAACGACGTTTAAAGCATTTTAATTGTAAAAGTTTTCTGAGGTCGCCGTATTAATGTAAACTAAAATATCTTCATTATTTAAAATAAAAAATACCTTTAATTTTTCTCAATATATACCAACTCATTTCCTTTTCAGAAATATGTTAGTTTTGTGCTTTATATCTCTTTTTTTGAATATTTCATTTGCTTTGTAAATAATAAATTAATTATATTTTAAAGCAACTTCGTGACAATTAACATTTAATTGGATATTAACAAAATAAACTTTTGTTTACATAATCTATAACTAAATGTAGAAAAGAAGATAAATTGCAATAAACAGGCATGCGAATAGCATTAAAAAGTATATCTGGCGAAATTGAGACTGCATTGCGAATTGCGCGGGATTGCGAGCAGGGGTATTAACCGCGCAATTCATCACCCGTTGCGGAAGAAATTACGCCGGCCGTATCTCCGCGCTTCGCAAATGATCCGACACGAAAACAGTGGTGGGACAAAAGGACGCGGGCGATCAGGATAGCCAAATCTGGCATTTAAGGAGTCCGAAAATATTAGCGTGAAATATTCGCGAAAGTGCTAACATCGTGCTTATTTGGGCGGCGGATCGTAATGCGCGCGATAACACTTCGTCGCATGTAATTCGCCGGCGTAGATGTCTAGTTCGCGATTGCGGCGCCGTTCTATTTCCTCGTCGGCACGCCCAAGCAGACATCCGACAGGTATTTTCCACCCTTCCGTTTATCCGCGCTCTGCGCTATCATCATCGCCGACTAGCAGACAAAGCGCTTATGCTAAACTAAACTAAAACGCGCTCGGATTATTTTTTTTCTTCCTTTTTTTTATCCTTGGCGCTCCTTCCACGTGCCGTCGCGCAAGCCCCTTCCTTTGTTTTCAGCCGCCATTTCAGTTATCGGCCGATCTCGCAACGATCTCGGTCCGGCCGAAATTAGCGTGCGCACGACGCGGCGAAATTTGCTTTATGCCGTCTCACAATTGTTTATTCACGAGAGAATCGCGCCGCACGGTCCGCTGAAGGCGAACCGATTATTTCCAGTTTATCATCGCGGAGACAATCGTTTTTCTTTCCAACTTGGCTGAATCAAACAAAAGGCGCGTCCTTTGTGCCAGACAATGAAAGTATTTCAATTTTCATTTACTTTGATTACGATCATCTTTTCCCGTTGCGGGAACGCGCGTATCCGCGCCGCGGCCCTTTGAGCGCTTCGTTCCGCCAAAATAGAATACGCGAGCTTGCCGCTTTCGAAGACGCGGAGATTTTTATTTACGTCTGAATTGTTGTTTTGCTTCCTTGTAACGTCATTTCAATTAAATGCCAAATGTTGAATCGGTTTTGAAAACGTTCTTCGTTAAAATTGTAAATGAGAAAATTATAATAACCACTAAAAGTATCTATATTAGGTTAGTAATAATAACAATAATAATTATTTATAGCCTCTTGACTGCGCCATTCGGTAAAGATCCAAGATGATCCTGAAGTAGTTTATTACTATACAAAAACAGACGTTATTAGTTTTGCTGTTGTTTATATTATTATTATTCAACTCTTCTTATGTAATAAAATAATTGTGAAAAACCATGTTATTATCACTTTGCGATGCTGAAGTACAAAAATACGTAATACATTTTTCAACATTTCTGTGAATGATATGTTACCAGAAAAAGTGTACAAACGATTCAGGTGTTGTAAAGAGGAGAATCTTCAAACAGGAATGGGGATTCAAAAACGGCCAACACCGATAACAGCATAATAGTAAAACGAATTATCGGATGATGCATCGTGACTTGGATAGAAAATTTGAGAGTATGATAAATTCCGGTGGCTGAGAAGCCATAGGGATCGTGGCAAGGCAATAGATTCTGCTGAAAAGTTGAGAGCAAAGTTTTCGTATTCATTTGAGTCGGTTGGAACACCTCCCTTCGTTTTTTACATACATTCCTTCGAGGGAGCCAACTGTGCGCAAAAGCTAATGATCTTTTCGTATTAGCGGTCTTTCTCGGTTTGCACTGTTTTCGTACGCACCGAGCAAATATTTCTCTTGCTGAACTATCCGGATCTCCCCCGGCAAATTTCAACTTGCTTTTTTTCCGCTGATTCGCGGACAAGTTTCTACCTTGCGTAACAATCAGTTTAAAGCTCAAACCAAAAATAAACTTTTCATTCGATAAAACTTGCGATTTCTTTTATGTACACGAGAAAAAATGTTCAGCTTAAAATAACATCTTCCAACTTAGAAACAACGTAGGTATTATGCCGGATTTAAAATGTTGGTCTAGAATTCTTTATGTGTACAGTTCACTTGAAATGAGAACATTTTCTATAAGTATCCAAGTAGAAGTAGTGAGAAGTGATTAGGTCCTGTGGTTATGCAGATTATCCAGACGGGGCTATTAAATTTCATGCCACACGAGAAACCTTATGGGTTTTAATGGAACGATTAGGTTTTCGTTTAAATAAAAATTTTTTCCCAGTACACAGTCAGGTAATTATATAGAACTTTAGTTTAGGCAAAAGCAAGTTTCTTCGAATAGGGACCACACTAGAATTCAATGGGACGATCGTTTCATGGAATATATGACGTTACATTCCATGCTTTACTTTTATTCAGGCCTTAGTCAAGCGTCTTTCTCGAGAAAAAAATTGATAAAAGTTCTTGAAACTGCTGAAGTATGTGATAAAATCACAATTTGTAAAGTTTATTGATAACATTCTTTCTCAAATGTTACAGTTAAAAAAATGAATATAATAAATGTCATATTGTATATCTATTTTGGGTGAAATGCGTTCTTATAGGTATCATGCATAATTTTGACAATAAATGTATAACAATATTATTCTTAACAGGTATAATTAAATTGTATTAATTATTAAATATTTTAATACATCAAACGTTATTGACATTTATTGTACAGTTTATTAATTCACATTATTTTTGTAGCTCCTCTAATATTCATATTCAAGTCTAATTATAATTAGACTGTTTTATGATCATAAATCTTATTATATATTTACATATCTTCAATAACTTCAATATTATGCTGCATTGTAATTATCGTATTTTCACTTATCTACTTTTAAACATTCGTTTTTAATTAAATAATTTTATTTTCATTTTTTATTTACAGAATTTACAATTTTGTTAACTTTTAAAGTAAATTTGAAAATACCTGCTACCTTGTCGACAATTATTATAATTCGATAAGAATGTTTTTATTAAATTTTGTAAGTAAAAAAATACATTAGCTTTATAATGATAATTAACAAGGATTTTTAATTTAAATTGATCGGATTAATTTATATGTCTTAATAAAATTGAGTTAAAAGTTGAACCGAAGAATGGAGGGTTCGTGAAAAATAAATGACTAGTCTCGTCTATTAGAAGCGGCTCGAATAGGCAGTTAATTATCCATTGCGCGAACTCTAGTAAGTTTCGCAATATAACAGGCTTGTAAGTAATGAATCCAGATGTCTTTGTCACTGACGTCATCGCGAAACTGCGAATGGAAAAATGATAAAGCTTACCGGCGAAATGAGCACGTTTCAAGCTCGTAATCTTAGCTGCCAGTTAGCCGCCTCAATTTCGACGAGAAATTTAGCAGCGCCGCGCGAGCCATCTACAGTCGTGTTTGTTGTTTCGCATTGTCAACGTGCGCGCGACGATTTGATAAATGTAATTTTGTCGGCATATCGAAACAACAAGCAACGAGCGTTCGACTAAATAAGTAAATGGAAATATTATCCAATTTATTAGCGCTTTTCATCTTCATCTATGTTTATTATTTGCAGCAGTTAAGCGACGAGAATTTTATATTTTATTCGGTTTTCAGTTTGCTTTGATTATATTTTTTCTTTTCCTTTTCTTTTTCATTTTTTCACTTGGTTAAAGTAATAATTGAGAAAAGAAATGGAATATAATAGAAACATACGTTTTATGTAACTGTAGTGACAAAAAATTTACTTTTTTGTTTCTGCTTTAACTAAAACTAAGTACCACATCATTAAATCTTAACCATGCACTGCAGGAGCGTTTACTTTGTGCTACTTTTCCTATAAGTGTTCATGCTATGTTTACTAAATTTACTTTCAACTTTTTGGTATATAGTGATGTCAATTTCTTTTCGTGTACGTAGATTAATATAATACTTTTGATAATATTTATAACCAATGTATAAGCGTTAAAAATAAAATAAATGTAGAATTTATTTTATTCAATTTGTATACCACAAAAAAGTTTTATGCCGATTAAACATAGAATTCACATGAATAACATTCAAGTTTGTACGTTTGATTGATTCCTTTGCTGCACTTTTAAAACAAATTTCAATGAATATCGAAAGGAAGAAAAAGTAAAATTCATTCAGAGCCGTTGTTTTCATCAATCGTTGTGAATTTTCGACATTTTTTGATAATAATTTCTATGTTCATCTTACGCTGCAAAAAATAATATATTTAGTTTTATCCTAAATTATGGAAGGATTAGAACAATCTATATTTCCACAAGTGTTGTTTAAGAGAATCCATTCATAGTTCATATTAAATGCAGTTTATTGAAAAATTGTTCTCTTAAATGTTGGAAATTCTTGAAAAATATCCACCGCTGTTCAGTCCACGATAATGTATAGTAAATTATTATACCAAAGTTGTTCAAATTAACATCAATTTAAAATTATTAGCGTTAAAAGAATAATTAGAAATATATATTACAATATCCACATACAGTACATACACTTCATAATAGAGATTCTAAACACAAGATCTCTATATAAGTAATTTTAACTTTTACTTAAAACAATTTAATCATTTGTATTACATCATTGTGAATAATGGTTATCTTTCTTTTTGATTTTCATTCAGTGTGTCTTTCGTTCATAAAAAAACAGCTGGAATATCGAAAATCAAAACAAAATGTGTAATTTCGATGTCGGGATTTTCATCGGTACAAAAGCTTTTTTCAATTTCAACGCCGCGCAATAGTTTTTTGTTTGCTACTTGGCTTCCGTTAACGCGCTATTTTCCGACCTTTTCCCCCGTCAATTCAAAACTAACAACAAAATTTCTCTCGTGTGTACTTTTTAATTAAAAAGTAAAAGTTGATTACGATTATTTTGGCTTATTTTGCAGCTTTATCGAGAACATTCCAATTGTTAAATAATTTGAAAACGAAATTAAGTCCATTGTATAAAGTGGTACGAACAATTGCATATAATGGCCTCAAATTAAAACCCATGTAACAATTTTATACAGATCCAGTATACTTTACTTATATATGCTGTGATATATATGTTGGTGAACTTGAAAATATTGAATGTGACGACAAACATGGTCCCAATTAGGCATGCATGTACCCATATTAGGTTTTGATAGGACATCCTAATATTTAGGGCAATAAATCAATAGGATCACATATTTTATTTTACCATTTCCTTCATATTTTATCATAAATATGTTAATAGATTTTCTTTGGCAATTACTATTATGGGAAAATTAATTCAAACGTTTCTTTGATCTAGATCACGTTGACCATACTGTTTTTATTCTACATTATGAGCATGAAATCTTAAACTGTTAAATAATACGAAAAAAATGACCAATTAAGACTTATTTCTAGTTTAACAAACTTTTAAACTGTAGTTATAACGATATTCTGTTGAACATCTTAATATTTTAGTACAAAAGTTTTGTAAAAATGAACACTCATAAAACAATTTAATATGCTTTCTTTTAGTTTTAGCAGTACAATGAGTATAAATTACCTTATTTCTTTGAGTGTCGTTTTCAATCACTGGCGCGTTGGGCGCGAAGATCGAGTGAGAGCGCATTTCGAGTTTGTTCGTGCGTCTGGCCCAGTTTTGGCGTCGTAATGGTGTTGAAGAAAGAAAAAAGAAACAAAATAAAAAAAGAACAACACAAGAGAAAAGAGGCAAACTACTCGTAAAGTGAATACGTGTATACGCGCGGTCGCGATGCAATGAATGACTAGTGAAATATGGGTGAGGGGGAGGGGGGGGGGCAACTCGGTCCGGGCCGAACGCGAAAGAAAATTGCGGCGTTGGTATAAAGTGAAAAGTAAAATTCTGCCTGCGAGTAGAAGTTAATGTTTAATTTAAGATAGAGCAGCGGTTACCTCCGCGCCGGAAAGTTATATCCGGCAGGTGGAGACTGCTTTCCGACATCGGTTCAAAGTAACGAGTACTTTTCCCCAAAGTGATATGAAAAATCCATCCTCAAACTTATTAAAATTTGCCTTGCACTCGCGATCATTAACTTGATTTAGCATTGCGAATGAGATTCATTAACGTGCCAAATTTCGTTCGTATCTTCTTTGGGTGTTGCTTCGCACTGTTTAATCAGTTGAATCTGTTTTGACGTAGCCAAGTTCATTTTCGAAAATAAATTTGAGAAAAAGTAATCTTTGAATCGAAAATACTGTTCATTGAACTGATAAACAAATTCATTGTTAACAATGTTTATACTTCTCATGATTAATATTGAGGTTTATGATTATTTTTATACAAAATATTTTACTTATATTCTTTAAATGTAAAGAATTGTTGTTATTTGATATCTTAAAATATGGTATAGAATGAAATATATATCGTATTTTTAGTAACAGAATTTTCTCAGTATATTTTGTATCAAATGAATAATACAGAATATCTGAAGAATATATAAGATTTTGCACAACGTTGAATTATTTTGAATAGTGAGATTTAAATTTTAAAGTCAAATTTTCACTCGTACCGTGATTTGTTGGGAAATTTTTTAAGTTAAAATTTAAATTTTTGCTTATGAAGCTTTTATTAATGATTCATTTACATTTGCAAGGGAAGTTAAGTGATATAGTATAATTTAATTTTGACACTGCACTCAGAAAAAAATTGTTATTTTTGCTTTAACGATTCACAGAAAAACGTAGTGTGTACAAATATTTTCACTTTTACATCATTAAATAATTTTTTTTTATGAAAGAAATAAATATTCAGTTATAAAGACTAAGTAAGTTAATTATATTTCTGCGTGTACTATGATTATGTAACATGTCATTTTTTCATTTAATGAGACATCTAATCAAACTAAACTAAAATTTAGTCTTTTTGTGCGTTTGGACTTTTCCAGTACTGCTAATAAGGTAGAATCAACATTTTACTTTTTATAGTTATTTGCGGTATACGATTAAATTTGTACATGTTATACTAAAATATTTTACATTTTTTATTGAAATTACTGTGCTGGAACCTTAAAGCGAAGCCGTTTGCACAATATTGGAAAACTTACCGTGCCAGCACAGTAAAAATTACCGTGTTTTCCATACTTTGATGTGTTTTACCAGAATTTTTACTGTGCTGGCACGGTTATTTTTTTCTATATTGTACAAACGGCTTCGCTTTTAGGTTCCAGCACAGTAATTTTTGATGGTTTTTTTTTCAGTGTGTATTAATTTAATCATGATTCAACAGTTTTAAATGGCGTATTTCCTTTTATCCAGTTGATTAATTTTTACGCCAATTTAATCACTACATACGGTTCGTTTAATTATGATTTTTTGTTTATTTCTTTTGATAGGTTAGAAACATAAAAGAGTAAAGAGCGCTGAATAAATTGGGTGGTAACTTTCATTATTGAATCCTCGTTTTTGAACATCGTAATATGCGCTGACAGGCTTTTTAGTGAAATATGTATAAAGCACAACAAAGAATTTGTTTGGAAATAGATTAATCTTGATTTTATATTATGATCTTGATAAACAAACTTCTTAAATAATTACAATTTATATAAATATAATTAAGAAATAATTCAATTTAAATAACCATTGAGAAAGTTTGACTTCATTCAATTCCTTATATAAATTTTCTTAATCAAGTTTACTTTAAAATATATAGTTAATTAATTCCAATAAATCTTTAACTCTTCTACATGATTATGTTAATTAAAATCTTATGCTTTTGAATTTAAATAAGGATTAATAATTAAAATCACTTTTATATCAGTAAACTTGCATTTATATCATTAGACATTTCTAAATTATATGTAAATAATTGAAAAAGTTTGAAAAGTAATCATTTGAATGTAATTATTATTACATTGTTGCAGTAGAGAGTTGAGAAAATGCTAAAGAACTTCTCGAATGCAATTGCTGTTAGTTTCAATTTGCTCTGCGTTTTAGTATTTCTATTGTGGTCAAGTCTGGTATGGTGTTCTCAGTACTTTTTATGGCAGCAGAACAATTGTCATTTTATCTACTTTTTATTTGACTAAACACGATAAAAAAATGTTTGAAAATTATTCAAGAGAAAATTATATAATATATTAACCCTAAAATATATTATTTTGCGAAAAAGAATACTAAGATTCTTTTACTAAGAGAATGAGATAAACTAAGCTAAGTACTTCCTATACATCTAAGATATTATATATAAATTAGCTGTATAGAGATATTCGTTAAAATGTAATACATTTTCCTAAAATTATGTCCCAATATGGGTAGCACCAGTAGCAATTATATAATCGCGGCTCGCTAGTGAGAAACTGTGATTTTATCTATTATTCTCGTCTCGGGACAATTTCTTTTGTAGAATGGCAACCACGGAAAAAAAAAGAGACTGATGTTGTCGGCGTCAAACTGTTCGGACGTTTCCGGCGTCATTGTCGCCGCTCCGGTTCCGTTAACCTATGTTTCCTCCCTCCGCTTGTCTTCCCTCGAGAAAACGATCCATTCGTTCTTCTCCATTACAGTTGCGGGTCTCGCTAAACGGGTTTCCGTCCCGCTTTGGGTTCGCCGCCTTTCTCCGGCCTCTGTGTCCCTCCCCACCGTATTTCCGCTTCGTCGGGCTTTGAGTATCTTTCGTGGTCCGATGTCGAGGATACTAGTCGATGCGTCGGAAGTTAACTTTCTTCCGACTTCTCTGGGACTATTGATAGCATCGATATCTCGGCGGTGAAATTGAAGAGACCGGAGACTTTGGAGTTGGACTTGTGTGTCTTTTCGACCAGCTAAAACATTTTCCGAGCTTACTTCTTCGTGTACTTTTGCAGATTGTAATTAAGTAAATTATTTGGCAAAACGACTTTTACGAGTAAATAAGAGAAAGAGGGATGAAGAATTTTTCAAAGATCTTAACGTTATTTACTTGATTTTCAATTATCGTTTTTTTATTATTTATACTTATATTATTTACAAACTCAGCGAAGTGTTATTGATTTGTTGGTGTAATTGTTTTGCTTTAATTTTGAAATGTAATTCTTTTATATCAAATAGCATATAATAGTATCTATTTATTTTCTGTTGCAGTGGCATGTTCGACAGTAACGGTGACGAAATGCCAAGTTGCATTGAAAACCTTGCAAGCCTTTCCATTTTTTCGACCAACGTGCCTCTGCAGAGAACGAAATTTAGATCCAGATTGCAACAACTTTCAAGATTTCCTATTTGATCATCCTTGCATTCACGTGTCTAGAAAAGGTACGAGCATCAAATTTATAAATTTGTAGGTCCTGAATTTAATGTTTAAATCAATATATTTGCATGTATTTTGAATATAAGATAAATATTTAAATATGAATTTACTGTCAAACGTAAATAATTTTTTCTGCTAAAAATTAATACTTTTGGTCTATATAATGAATATACATGAACAATATAATGGAAGTATGAAAAGTATGTATTGGTAATATGATAACTACATATTGTTCGTACAATAAATATACCTTGTCAATATATCTAATTGTTAAAAAATTGCAAATACATTTACATTATATGGCCAATGTATTTTTTATTCAGAATAATAATGAAATTAACGTTAATATACATGTCTGAATTGATTATTAATTTATCACCGTTAAAAATAGTGTATCTGCAAAAGGTATCTGATGCATCTAGTAGCCTTTCTACTGAATATCTGAACTTCTAATTTCGAAATCGCATGCTTTTGAAAAATTGATTCTCTTTTCCTGCATCAAACTCAATAAAATTTCTATTTTAATTTGCGGTTGAAATGTAGCATACCGTGTGCTTTTTTCTATTTTTTAGAAATTTAGAAATAGTGGTTGATTGGCATGGAGTTACAGTACGCTGTTACCGAATTAGAATAACAACATTTTATAAAAGTATTCTACTATTGCGACTTAAAACATTTTGACATTTTATTGTACAATTTATAATAGAAAGCTGAAAATAATTATAACAATGATTACAGTGATAATTATTGTTATCACAAATGTATTTTAATGTTTATATTTGCATATAATGGTTTCAGTCTAAGTGAAATATTTTATGGTTGTAAATCATAGCATGTACAGTTGTTTGCGATTTGTTAAACATTGTTGGAAAATAGAAAATACACGCACAATGATAATTTGTACTGCCACGAGATATCTGATTAGCTGAGAGGTTTTGACGATACTTGTCGATTAGTATAAACGTATTGAAACTGGCTCTTCATTGTAAATTATGGCCCATAGCCGAGTGTCACATCGACGTACGGTCGAATGAAGCGCAGAAGACTGAGCTGAATAATACTGCGCATAGAAGCTGGCGCACGCAACCGGTATCGCGATTCAAAACCAAAGCGGAAATTAATAGGCAAATAATTGATTATGCTCCTGCAACAGAATTCTAAAAAATATTCACGAATGAATTTTCCAATGCCAACCGAATAATTTACCCCACTTTCAAAATTAATAAAACAAAATAATTAATAAATTTTAATCAATGAGTCGCCATTCTTTATTAATTTAATACAGAATGTAAATTGTACATTACAATAGACAAATTGCCAGAGACAATTTTGCATACAATAATGAATAATTAACTACACGTTTCACTTTATAGGCGTGTAATTTTCGTGAATATTAAACCACATTTCAATAATATCATAATATTTTTCCGCAAATACAGCAGTAGCATTGTGTGTGTTTTTTTAATATTGCATAATTTTAAGGTATAAAAGTCAGTAGTACCAGGAAAATATGTGCGAAATACGGTACTTAATAAAATAATTGCTCGATATTTCAATAATTTTACTTTTATTGACATTTGAATTTAAAACCTTTTCTTCTGGTATTTTCCAATTGACTATCGTAATTTTATTAAAGTAATTACTGATATTAATAAAAACAGGACATATTATTGTAGCAGTATTCAACTAATACAATAAAGTAGAGAGTAAAAGTTTCTAGATTATACAGTAATATGGAGTTTCCTCTGACTTTTCAAAACTATGTGGGATTAATTGTTCAAAATCTATCCAAATTACAACTATGTTTTAACACAAGTTTTTAAATTATCTATCATATTCAATGTTTTGGTTATTTAATTCAGATATTCAGAGTTTAAAAAGTCTATGTGGTATAGTATATTGAACTTCCGTAAAAATATCGATCATATACATTCTTAAGTTTAAAATATACGAAAATATCGATCGAGTAAGTATTCACTTACGAGTATCTTTACTGTGTTTTACATTAAAATTTAATTCTTCTGCTTGGTGTTTTCTCTTCTTTCTTTAATTACATGTACATTGGTTAGTTTTAGCTTACTGTTCATATCATGCATTAAGAGAACGATTCCAATAGTTTCTTATCGATTATTAGAGTTTACTGAATGATACATTAACGTAATGACAGAATCTACTATCGTCTGGCGTTTATGAATAATTCAATCCAAAAGACAAATTGTCTCAGATAAATATAATTGTAATAAACAGGTGATCCAGAACAAATTAATGATCTGGGTTCAAATAGAAATTTGCGTAGACGTTGGAGTCCAGTTCAGTAAATTTTTAGGAATCGATAAGAAGCTTTATCGTAATATTTTTCGCCTCGTAGACATTGGCTGTTATGATAGTACTGAGCATTCGTTAAACATCAACAATGGCATTTTTCTAGCCAAAATTTAAGAGTTTAAATCACACCGTACAAACTCATATTACAGAGCACGTGAAAAAGTGCGCAAGTCGTTTACACTTGACGAACTGTTAATCCGACAACGCACAATTTCCCGTCGAATTATAAAATAAGTGTGCAGTTCGCGAAAAAGTCCGGAGAAGTATTTCACGTACTGCCGCAGTAGTTAGTAGTAATGTCAAGTATTATACACGGCAATATTAAGTATCGCTTTGTCTCCCGCGTATCTCAACGAAAACTTCTTAGCTAGTCGACGGCGTAGGCGTCGCTATTTTTATACGCACGAGTGCAATTTAATCTCATTAAGTGGTGGAACGTCGCTTCCGGCCCAGCTCCGCACCTATTTCACCACAGCCTCCAGCTGCAATT
Source organism: Leptoteleia sp. ZL-2020 (assembly GCA_022817305.1). Taxonomy (NCBI): domain Eukaryota; kingdom Metazoa; phylum Arthropoda; class Insecta; order Hymenoptera; family Scelionidae; genus Leptoteleia; species Leptoteleia sp. ZL-2020. The sequence goes on along the minus strand of JABFPN010002525.1, from coordinate 1,875 downwards.
CCGCCGGGCGACTTCCATTATTCGCTTCTGCCGTGTGACTGGCTTTCAGTACGGAACACGGCGATAGGTCAATGTAATTAAAGTGAGATTAAAAATTCTTTAATTGTCCAACTTGTTAGCCTTTACCCCGCTTGTCTATCGTCTCTGTCTATTTTGCAGTTAGGGCGAACGCGGAGCGAGAGAAACGTAAGGCGGGCCCCGCCATTAACCACGCATTTTTCATAAGCGCTCATTGTCCGGCCGAGTTAATCGACTTAAAAAGTTGGCCTTAATTATTGTCCTGGTGAAGGTCCGACGAATGGCCGGGATCATGTAACTTACTAAAGAAGGAAAACAAAAGGCGGACGGTATCTTTGACTTTGGCCTTACACACCAATAGTATTATTCCTCTTCTTTGCTTTCCTTCTGTTACGACTGCCATTGTTCATTTTCCCAAGGGCTCATTCGTACGGGTCGTCGAGCCTTTTGAACGCTCAAACGATTCGCAGATAATTCCCAATGCGCTCTTTTCATTCGCAGTCGACTCCCGTTTCGTTTGCTTCTTCCATCGCTGCGAAGAATACCGCATCATCTTTCTGTTGCCCCTTCATCTCCGTCTTCCTCTCTTTGCTCATCTTTGCCATTTATTTCCATTTCTCTATAGTCCTCCGCGTCTTCCGATTGATTCTGCGCCTTGTACTTCTCGTTCGTTAACGGAGGGAAGTCTACCGTAAGGGAAATATTATATACAGTTAAGATAATGATTTATTGGGTTTGAATAATATTTCTTAGATTTGTTTGCAATTTAATAAATAATTATTGATTAAATGTTTGAATTATAAAATGTAATATTTTTCTGAAAACATTTATATAGTATAAATCTATTTATTCTAAATTTCTCCTACACTAATTTATTACGATTCGGTAATGATTTCACCCACTTGTGAGTAAGAAGATACACTTATTATGTTACATTAACAAGCTGGAGAACAATTTTCATGAGAAATAACTCTCAAAGTATAGTGAAATAAAATCTTTATGACGTGATCAAAGATCGTATGTAAGATCACGACTGCACATGCTGCGTTTCATCTACTCCGATTCTATAGCAGTCACGTGATATTATTGGTCGACCACGTGACTAGGCATCACCAAACTAAATCTATTGATTTTTTTATTATAAAACTCGAATTCAAGAAAAACATTTTTTCCCGATAAATACAATTTTGACAAATTTTATTTTCTTCTTTTAACATAAATACACATTTGAAAATTTTTTATTGCCAATGATAATCGTTGTTTGAAATTCATCAATCACTAATAATAAATGATATTTACTAAACTATTTAATGTTCTTCTATTTATAATGAAATAAAAATAATATAATGGATGAATATATTGATTAAAGAAATACTCAGTTTTTATATTAAAAGGAAATTAATTTAATGATAAAGATTATTTCAAATAATACTAACCAGATTTCAATTTATTATAAGATTACGTCTATTTGTAAATATATACGCCTAGTTGAGCTGTCATCGTCGCAGTATCGTTTCGGTCTTTGTTCCATCCGTGTTAAATTATTTACGTTTGGTCAGTGTTGTTTAATTAATTATATTGTGTTTGAAAATTTAAAGATCCACTGAGAGAAAAATTTGTGTAAAAATTGTAATCTTTTTTTGTAATTTGAGGACATGTTGGAAAAAGCCAAAAAGTTACAATCGAAAATTATAAAATGTGCTCACAAAACACGTAAATCTTATGATTTTTCACTTTATTTCTACAAATGTTTGAATACATTGTACAATTTTTGATTGTACTTTTCCCAACCTTGTCCATCATGTCCTCAAATTACAACGGAAAATTACAATTTTTACACAAATTTTTCTCTCAGTG
>JABFPN010002524.1:0-21854 GCA_022817305.1 Leptoteleia sp. ZL-2020 | reverse complement strand
ATCAGCCTTATAGTGTAGTAGTACGAGTGTCTTTAAGAACCTTAATACTGGTCAACAGAGGTCGTGAATGGCCGAGTGGTAAGACATGTGACTTATAAACTGTAGATCGGGAGTTCAAATCAAGGTGGGATTAAAGTAAATTTTTTTTTATATAGAAATGCTTTGTTAGCCACTATGGCTCGACTGTGGCTCCTGGCCACATCCCACAGTCGATCCATTGCGGCAACACGTGTGGCTTATTGTGGCCAAGACTGTGGGCTCCCGCATGCCACAGTCTTAGCCACAGTGCTGCCATAGACTCTGCCACAATGTTTTTTCCACGCGGGTATAATTAATATCGGATGATAAGCCGTTACTAATTTACAGTTAACATTCAATCAGCGTTAAAATTTAGCAATGTCCATTGGTCGGTACTGTAAATCAGCTTCTTATTATTATAAATTATGAATATACACGTCAACGATTAATCAACGTATCTCATTTAGTGTTAATGACACGTTATTATGGATTTAAGACTTCGGCCACGAAGATGAATTATACGCCGCTAGGTAAAATGATTTGGTGTGCGTAATTAATGAATTATATTAATCCACCATCGGTTACTCGAATTGATTATGGATAATAAATTATTGAAAAAAAAAAAATAATCAAATAACGTATCGATCAAATTGTTGCTTCTTCCAGAACCAATAGAAATAATTGATTAATCGCGATGGGTTTCGAGCACTGCGACGAATAATGTCGTGAAAAATAGCGATACCAAAGTAATTCTCAAATGCCAATACTGGAAATATCTCGAGTCAGTTTTTATCTTGATTGAGATATAATTGAGAAAGATGTATCGCGGTGTTTTGAAATGCGGATTTTTTGCCAGGTTTTTAATTTATTAATTACACGTTAATTGCGCGTACACCAGGTGTTGAGTGCAGGTAATTAAAGTTGCATCGAGCAGCGAGCAAAGAATTTTCATTATCATACGCTGAAAGAAGTCGCGAATAAATAAAGTTAAATGTTAAGTTAGATGGGAAACAGTTATCTTCATTCCGTTGAACTCTCTGGATTCTAATAAATTTTGTTTAATGCACTTTACTTTGTTGCTTTGCCATGGTGTTAAGTACCTTGGAAATTGGGCGAGCGGAGATTGGTTAAATAAGTGTAATTAAACAAATTTAAAATTGCGCGGAAAAATAATAAATACAAATAAGTGGGGATTAATTAAATAGACAGTATTACGTTTTATAAAGCGCAAAGTTGCTTTAAAGTTAATAGTAGAAAGAGGTAATTTTTTTTTTTTTTTTTTTTTTTGTAATAAACAGAATTTTTGTTAAACGTGTACGATAAAGGGATCATAATTACACTGGGAAAAAAAAATTTATTCTGAGTTTGATTTATGTAAACAGATCCAAATTATATAAATATTTGTTCGAAATAAATAATTTTTTTAATTGAAATATTATATTGCAAAAGAGTATGTTTTCAGAAATGTAATAATTATAAAAATTTACAGTGATTTTAAACGTTTAAATATTTGATATATTTATATCAAAATTACAATAATTAATGCCTTTTTCCTAGAATGAAGTGAAATTTGTGAACATTTTGATTGTGAATTTATTTTAATCGTTAACAAGTATTTTCGATGTATTTTTATTTGTTGATTTTCATATTAAACGCAATCCGCAGTAATAATTAAACCTTTTTTTTATAAATATTTAAAATAAAATTGCTTGAAAAAGGAAACATTTTATTATTAGGACGATTTTTTATCTAGGTCAAAAGTTCAAAATCTGTCCACTACTTATATTATGATTTAATATTATATAAATCAGAAAATACAATACGTATTTATATTTTTCAGTTATATTTACTCATATCAAATTGCATTAAATATTAAATCAAAATATTTACAAATTCAATGAAAATATGCTGATTAGCAATGTCCTTAATTAATGACGACAATTTTACATGAATTGCTGTCTTTATTGAATTAACTTTTTGTTAATTGTCTCAATAATAAAATATTAATTCTATGAGAATTATGATGTGAATGTAGATTTGCATCAGTTATATAAAAAAGTTGTCTGGTTACTGTCTAGGAAAGGTATTATAGTTGTTTAACTTGTTGATAATGCTTAACCTCGACATTCATGCTCTTTTTATTCCCTGTTAATTATATTACCGACGTTAATTTTCATTTCTGTCATTCAAACATGTATTTTTCTTATTTACACTAATCTTTTTCAAATAATTTTTCATATAAAATTTAATATTGGATTTTCAAAGTGAATTAAAATCTAAACTTTAATTTACCATTACCATTAAAATTTAATTCAACTTTTTTTTTCAAGAAATATAAGGACATTGTGGTAATTGATTTATTTCAAATTTTATTAAACAAGGAATACTAAGACTGAGAACAACACATTTTTGGACTTCCAAAAACTTATAATGCAAACAGAGAATTATTCTTCCAAAAGTGAAATTATTAAATTCGCGAAAATGAAATAAATTTACGAGCTAAAATAATCATTATCAATTCTTGCATAAAATTTTTGCAAAAAACAATTATATCCAACGAACAACCTTACTTTATTATCGCGAACCTGACCATGCACCGGTCCATACAAAATCGCCGTTGCAAAAAAAAAATAATCATTATCAAAACCTCGGATCAGTTTTACAAACAAATGAGCAACAATTCCAGCCAGACGGGGCAAAATGAAATGGCACAAATGAACGAAATCCGCCAAAATGGGACGGTACCACTTTATCCAATTTGATGGAGCACTTCAACATGCCGAATTGCGTGCGCATATGTGGATTAATATGTAATGTATTGATGAGATAAGAGACGACACAACATGACACAATGTGACACACGTAACTCGTACCTTCAACATGTTGTTTCGCGATTACTCTATGTTATGTTTGCAACGAGAGAGCGCGAAGACACTAATAGCATCATCCCCGGGCGATGGGCTTATATCTAACTCCCACCAGCATTCAGGTAAACTTTTGTGTCCGCTTGCCTGAAATGTGGAAGTGTGTATAGATTCTGTCTCTTTTTTTTAGTCTTTTTCTTTCGTTTAGGTTATTGAATCCGATCGTTTCATCATAAGGATCGTTCGTAAGAACGTTCGAAATGTAGCACCGATACGAACGTCTTCATCTTGAACGGTCACTGCGAAAGAAAGAACCGATGCTGGGTCTCGATAAAAGGCTTCCAACCTAGCAGATCTGTTAACATGCACCGTGATGCAATTCTTTATTGAGTACCATTTCCTAAGAGCCGACACAATAATTTCCTCGAGAAGCGCACAATTGAAAAACGGAAGATATTATTTTATTCAAAATGATAATTTGTTTTATTTTTTTCTTTTTTTATTTATTTATTAATTTTTTGAGGCTTTTAGGTATTTTGTTTTTGATCAAGGTTTAGATTAGATCGTTATAAAATGAAAAAGAATTGAAGCTTCTTTTATTTTGTAAAAAGTTTCAAAATCTACGGATTTTGCTTTGTATTCACCTTCGGGACTGATAACGTAATTATTATTTTCCAAGAAATTAGTTGCTTACGAATTTACTGCTTTCAGCAGTGCTGAAATGGGTCCAACACGGAATCTCAATTTTGTAAAAGTTCAACTCCACGACACGTGGTATTTTGGAGCAGAATTCAACTACTCCATTTCAAATGTAACACATTTGTGTTATCAACCTCGGGTTGAATTAGATTGAGTGAATTTCGTAAATGTTAAATTTTTTTTTTACTGAAAGATGTGGGAAACTTTTATTTATTTCATACAATAATTATGATTGAGGGGGATGGAAATGGTTGAATTAGATTGAATGAATTAAACTGTTAATTTAATAATCATTAGAATTGGGAAATTGTTTAAAAAAGAAATCTAGGTATCTTCATCTACTCAATATTTACAAAGTTAAATAATATTTGTTTCCTTTTAATCTACTTTTATCATTAACTTTAATTAACATGAAATTATTTAATCTGCCGTTGGTCAACTTCGGAAGTTTGGTCAACATACGTCACTGCATTCAACTAAACTGAAACGTTTCACTAAATAATCCACGAGAGTTGCCTCTATTAGCATTCCTCTCACGCTCATTTTCAGATCATGTATTTCTTACGTATGATTAATTCATATTGGATCATATTAATTCATGCGGATTAGCGAATTGTAATGAAAATTACCGTGGAAGACGAATGATAATAAACTGATTATACACGTAAAAGAAATGCTTTTGAAAAAGTACCATAACTTCTGGCAAAATTTTTCTAATATAGTATAATAAATATATCCATGATAATTAACACACGTTGATAATTTTACCGTAAACATTTCTTAATTATTTACTAATTCTTCTTATCTACATTTGTAGTACTTTATATTACAATATTTTTTGCGTAAAAATAAATTCAACTTTACATTATGTACTTAAGATATCATTACGCTTAACTAATAGCACATGCGATTTTTCATTGACCATAAAGATAAATTTTTTCTTCGCATAAATATAAATTTATACCACGGACTTTTTCCTAGTATAACTTTTTTATTCTATCGTTACGCCTAATTATGCCGTTAAACAATGTTCGTACGTCGTCCAAATTTAATATTTTTTTTTGTGAAACGACTATTCCAAAGTGGCAAGTTTCCCCCACCACATCTAAGGGGCGTTTAATGGAAATTTCACCGAACAATAAAAACGAGACTAACGAAACTAACAAAAAGTGACATACCGCCGAAAAAAATCGCACGACTCAACCTCCTCATATTTGCGTTGGAAAATGTCCGTTAAACGAAACTTAAAGTCTCTATTTGGCGAAGGGAAAGGAGCGCTTTCAACTGTATTATCTTTAGCGAAACGTAATATCCTCGTTATGTCTGGGATTTAATTATTCAGTCGCGTTTAAGGAACAATATAAACAGCCGCTTTGAATCTCGCGCCGTTTTGACGTTTTTACGGCGTTTTTATATTAATATTCAATGGGACGGACAGCCGGCGGTTATCGCAATTACGTTTTTACAACTTCGCAAGATCACGAAAATCATGATCATTTGTATTATCGAAAAAAAAATCGCTGCTATTCGAGAGCGATTATTTAATTTTATACTGAGAAAAAAAGAATAAAAAAAATAGTAATATTAACTAGAATCAGAATATTTCCTTGGTATATTCAGAATATTTTCAGAATGTACCAAAAATACTCTTTGCTATTTGGATTTATCATATTTTTCTCAGTGTAGTTAATTCAACTAGAATTCTGTCAGGTAGGAAATGATCTACTGGCCCAGTAAGGGTATAGTACTGGTACCAGTACCTTTTTTTAGTTACCAGTACTGGCCCAATACAGAGCCAATATTGTTTAACTAATCGCACAGTATATACCCTAAAACTAAAAAATTTCTTTCAGATACCAATACTGGTTCAAATTTGGGTCAACTTTGGCATTAATATTGTACCAGACGTGACTTACATCTGGTTATTTTTATCATTATTATTATTTGTTTTATAAGCAAGTTCAAACCAAACTGTTTATACATCTATTTTCCAGAATTTTGTTAACAGTACTTATCCAACTTCAGGCCAATAGATCCATTCTGATAATTATCTATAGGGTAGTTATCGCGAAAATTAACCAGACGACTTTTTTCCCAGTGCATGCAATTATCTCCGGGTCTAATTATGACAATGTAATCCAGAATTCGCGAGGGCTTCGAATAACTCGTTAACGTTTCACTGTAGCCGCTCCGGCTCCACTTAGTGGCCAAGTTACGAAACTTTGCGTGCAATTGCATTCATAAGCTCGGCTACGTAGAATCGAGATCCATTAATACGATCGGACACGCCGCGATAAAGGAATTATGAATACCCGACGAGAATTATTGTAATTCAATTACCGCGAGGCAATTCTTTGTTCGCCAACAAACTTCAACAACGTCATTTCAACTTCTTAAAGGGAGAATGAATTGCATTGGAAATGCAGAAATGGATGGCGAATTAGTAATTCCACGTCTTGGACATTAACTGGACCACTTTTCCCTCTATTTATTTACCCTTTTTTTTGGAATTTAATTTATAAACTTGCATTTAATCGCCATTTAATTAATGATGAAAAAGAAAAATGGTTACTTTTGAGAATTTTTACTTTTTAAAATATTTTGTAAAATATGTTTTTTTTGGACAAGGAAATTCTATTTGATTCAGAAAACTTTTTTGGATTGAAGCTTAAATAATGAATGATTTAATTAGGAATACTTATATTTCTATTATGACTTCCATACTTCCATACTTCCATACTTCCATACTTATATTTAGAGAAAAATTTACAACAATAGAAATTACCAACTTAAGATGGTAATTTTTAAAATTGTTTCAAGTACGAGTCCACTTTACCAACAATGTACAACAACTTGCATTAGACTGATTCCATTTCGAAGTGGGGCAGAAAATTTCGCGCGTTTAATAAACTTTTAAGCGCAATTTATTTCGCGCAAATTTAAGTTAGCTGGCGCGTTGAGAAACGAGCGAAAGGATGTGACACGTACTTCCGTAAATCATTGCCCTCGGTTTCTCAGTTTCTTTCTATTGTGCCCCGCCATTATTCAATAAGTATACTTCGTCCATAGGCCGGTTTCGTAATGAAATCATAACAATTTACGATGGCAACATCATCTGCCCGATACCGCGCATATTTTCGCGCGCGCTCGCATTTATTATTATTTGAGCGATGATTAATAAAATCGCGTGTAAAGCAATTTAAAATGGCTCGACGAATGTATAAATGTTGTATAAATTGAAATAACAAATGACGGCGGGAAAAATGATATCGATAACTGACTTGATTGTGATCAATAACGGTAATGATCAATTTGCGCAATGCATCGGACTCCAATTTGTCGTGCGTATAATGACGATGTTGGGGCAATGAAATTCGTTTAAAAAGGTCCGCGGAGAGGAAGAAAAAGAATGGAAAGTCGCGTTGCTAAACGCAAGCGCGACGCAACGAAATGATACGTGTGTAATGTTATCTTTAAAATTATTGTTAACGTTAGTAATATTGGGCAAATGTCGGCTGCTTTATGTAACGTTTACGTTCTTACAGACCTGTGATGTTGGTTGGCTAAAAAAATTTGAAATTTTTTCATTTTCCTTTTTTTTACAAATTATATTGGAGCATTGATTTTGGAAAGAAATGAGACTAAGGAAAAATAGCTTTATGGAAAAGAAATGTTATTGTTAGGTATAAAAAAATCATAAAAAATATTTATAAAAATATTACAAATGGGTGACCTGGTGTAGTGTAAAAAATTTTGATTCATTTCGTAAGTGTTTTTCAAAGTATCTAATAAATGTTTATCCTTCGAAATATTTTTGAAATAATATTGCAAATGTTTAAACCAATCTTTTTTGCGTCGATTATAATTAATTTCATAATCGACAATGCAGTTAACTTACTTTTAAAGCTATTCGTAAAAGGGGGTATGAAATTTAAAAGTAAAATTGTGCACCAAAAAAAAAATATGATTTAAAACGTTACGATCTCGTAATAAGCAAATTTTAATTATATACAAAATTTACGATCATTTTTAGTGGCTTTAATCTCGCGGCATGATTTAGTTGTAAATAATTTTATTAATCAATAAAGGGGCATTTTTGAAATTCGAAATGAGTTTGAAAAATGATAATGACGTTGCGATTTAATTTAGCGCACCGTTTGACTCGCGACTCACCTTTACGTTACAAATGATATATAAGTTAATAATTTATTGACGCAAATATATTTTGTTACGTTAACGCAATGTAATTAAATAGGCGAAGAATTGCCACATTTCGTTCGGCGCCGAAGTTCGTAATTCTATTTTAATTAGATTGTTGTTCTTAATTGATTTCCTTTTTGATTATGAAATAATCAAAGGGCTGATTAAATCTTTAATTGAATGCAAATTAAATTCAGACTCCGCGTAGCTCGCAAAACGGTGTAATTGGTAAAAATAAAATCATTTCTTTGCCGCTATTTAGCATGCATTAGTTTAGAACAAAATGTCAGATGCCTTTGTGAAAAAAGTTTTGCGTCTGAGAAAACATTGAGAACACGACGGTACGAAATAAGAATTGATGATCAACTGTTCGACATCATTGTTACATTCCAATCAATTTATTTATTCCGTTTATTTTCTTTCTTTGATTTATCGCAATCCCTTGGCTAATTAGAAGTATAGATTCAATGTTTCATAAAAGAATTTAACAAATGTCAATAAGCGGGGATAAAAAATTGTTAACATTATTCAAAATATTGTTTATATCTTCTGCAATTAAAATTATTTCGACAAATAAATTTAAATTATCTTATTTTAATAAATCTAATTGAATAGTCAAAATTGTATCAAGCATTTTCATTTTTAATTCATCAATTATAATACGCAAAGTTATGATCATAATGATACGATTAATATTATCCTTGTGATTTTTTATATTATTTGTAATTAAAGTAATTATTTTTGTCGAATTCCAGAGTTTATAAATTATTACAATGTTACTTATGAAATTGTTTTCAAGTTACGAAAAAACTTTGTAAATGTCAATACGTACGTGTAATTAATGTCTGAAATATTTATAATTAAATAATATGATACTAAAGTACGAAAACAGTAACAAAAAATGTGTGGGAAAACATTTTTTTTAACTCTGCTTATCCTTGATATTTTTTTCTTTAATGATAAAAGTTGAAACCAGTTTTTAATTATAATTATATATATTTAATACATCATTTTTCAACGATATTTTCCTTTTTAATAAAATAAAAAACACATTAACAATATACACTATATAACGTTTAAATATGGTTCATTTAAATAGCATTTTAAAATAAAGTAAAAGAATGTCAGCAAAAAAATTTATTCCACAAATTTTTTCATATCAAGTCAGTCAACAACTGGAATAAAAATGAAATGAAAAAAAAAGAAGTAAGGAATGATTTAATTAAGTGGAAAAGGAGAAAAGTGAGTGAGAAAATTGGTGCGAATCAAAGCGACTCGCGGTTGTTTGTATTATATAATTCATGCACAATATATAAAACAGGATGTGTTTGGCATTACGAAAGGATCGCTGCCTCTGCTCGAAGTAAACTCGAGCAGATTGCAAACTTCGTTTCCCTTTCCCTTTTGCGCGGCGTCGTGGCGTTTCGTATTCAGAATTTTTCGCTTTTCATCTTCGCCACTATAATCGTAATAGCTAGAAAAGATCGAGCTCGTGACCAAGTAATGGCGCAGAAGCGACGGTCGCAGATTATCTGGTGCCATGTACCTCATATAAACCTTTGATGTAATATGTACGGCGCTGTGTATTATGACTCCGTACAATGTTATAGAATAACAAGTCGCACGTACTTTTAATCGAATATAATGCGGGCTATTTATGTTATATCCAAGAATAATCCATTGTTATTGGGCGCAGATCAGAAAGTCGCACTTTTCATACGAAAAAATTCAGATAAGCCGTCGCGTTTGCGATCGAAAAGAATTCGATCTCCCTATACGAAGGGAATTCTTTTTTCCCTCGTTTATCATTTGTACGCAATTTACTTTTCAGATATTTTTCTTCCACGTTGATGGATAATATTTTATTGAAATTGTAGAAAATACAATAAAAATGTGGAATGAACCTCGTTTCAACGTCGATTTAAGGTTGAAAATGTGGTTTTAGTTCAAAGCTATTGAAAATTGCTAGAAGTGGGTTTAGTAACCTACTATAATGAGGCGTAATATTAGTATCAGAGTTGATCCAGACCCAAAGATATTTGTATGTGGTGAAAAAGATGTTATCTGGTTAAAGCTACCCTGTAGGAAATCTTTATAGTGGATCTACTGACCTAAATCTGGCGCAGTACTGTCAGCCAAATTCTGGTAAACAGATGTATAAGCAATGTTGGTTTGAGCTTTGTTATCAAAAGAAAAAAAATAGCAATACGTAAGACACTTCTGACACAATATCAATGCCAACATTGACCCAGATTTGGGCCAGTACTATTGACTGAAAAAAATTCTTCACTGGGCTATGTACTGTGCCATTGGTTAAACAGTATCAACCTGGTGTTATCATTCCAGTACAGATTTGTACTAACCCTTTATTGGCTAAGTACTGATATAACTTTGGCACCAGTACCGTGCCTGTACTGGCCCGATTGTAAACTTACCAGTATGAAGTTTTATTTCAACATTTTTGCTACCAATTTGTTATAAACATTACAAGTTCAAGATGCAATTTCGGAGCAAGTCAGAAGGAAATATCGAAGAAAAGAATTCGCACGATATTCCTTTAAATAATTCAGCGTTTGAATTTCGCTCACGGACGATATGTAGATCACGAGGATATTGTTAGACACTGCGCGAGCACCGTTTGACGGCTTTCCCTATTGAGCGCATTTTGACAGACAAGACGTTGATGAATCTATTCCGGGCATGTAGGGTTACGCATCGTGGCGGGGTAATGTACGTAGGGTATGGAAAGTCGCGTCCACTCCCACGCCCGGTTCACTACCTACGAGGATTCCCCCATCTATTTTTATTCCTTGCGCAAATATATCCCAACGCGAGCGCGCCACCTCCCCTCTTTACCCCGGCCATTTATCGCTCGTTTCGCCTTTCCTCATTTCGGCCGCTTTCTTTCCCTCGCGTTTCTCACATCGGATTAATAAAAATATGTACACGCGACTTTCCGAATGAAAAGCCGCAGGACGGAACCACGGGGCCACCGCCACTCGCGTGACTCCGCGACGTGAAATTTCTTGACATCCGAGTGGAATGTCGCAAAGGAGATTGACGAAATGTTATTCAGCCTTAATTGTTTCGTGGATATCCGCGAAAATCTTCACATGGCGAAACACTTCGGAGAAGAGGAACTAATTATAATAACGAACGACCTTTATCTGAGTTTTTTTTTCTTCTTCAAGTTTCGTTGCGAATCGTCCCGATGAATGCGCCGTCGGTTGAATTATTTCTTAAGCCCGGAGCGCGAGGAGAGGACGATCTCACTCGCACGCAAAAATGGGTTGATTGTTGATCAAACGTGTCATCTTTTGGAGGAATCTTTAAATTAATGTAAATAAATTAAATTATAGGTTGTGCTGTTTCTCTCTATTAATATTATATAGGAAGTGTGATGAAATTTGAAAATATTACGTTATAAATGTACAAGAAGAAATTTGGAATTTGAAATTGAACTCTGGCTGAGTGGAGTAGAGTGTCAAAGTCACACTTGCGATATCAAAGTTCGATTCTTACCGAAGGTATGACTTTTTTTAATTTTTTATTTAATAAAATGGGTTAAATTAATATCATTCCTTTGTATAATTATATATATATTATATTTATTAATTATGAACAATCTGATAAAGAATTAACAATCAAATAAATGAAACATTTATTGATTACTTCAGAATTTCTTGATATCTTTATTAGAGTATTGGCAATTATTAAATTTGAATTTACAAATGATTTGGGGCTAGTTAATGATTAATTTCATTCACTTTACGTTCGTTTAAGGAAAATCAATCTCTCGAAAATTGAGATTTCGATTACGCATATTGTGTGGACGTTTAATGTTCGGGTCACTTCCCATACGAATTACAATTTCACCGTTAATTCGTAACACCGTATCCTGCAGATAAATTGTAGGAAGCGAGTTAATTAAAATCTTATAAGCTGCAAAAGATTGAGAGTCGTGTTCCGAAAGCGTGTACAATCCAATATATCTGGAAATGTAGCAAGAAATGACTATTAATACGTACAACACAATATCTGTGACAAAATCTTTGAAATACATTTTTATATCTCGTAATCTAACATTTAATGCCGTCTTCCTTGTGCGATTTCGTAACATAATCGAAAAACATCGATAAACTTTATATACAAAGAGATTAAATTCAATGTTTCCTTCTTTTTATTAAATTATTTATCTTATTATAAAAATAAACATTAATTAGAATTACGATTTTTTTGTAATTTTATGTATATAATAATCTTTCATTCCAAAAAGAAATTAAAAACTATTTACGAATTTAATTTATTATAAACGAAAAAAGTCACTGATAAAATTACGTCGCTCATATTTTAGATACTTCAAATTACAATTTACCGGCTAACAATTGGCTCTTACCGAACGCATTTAAAAAAAAAATTATTAGAATATAAATCATATTTCCGTCGACTGTCCGTACCCTCGACATAAATCAGCGCCTCGCTAAAACGACAAGATAAATGGTACACTTTATGTACGCAAAATAATGCCAAAATAAATAAATAACAATTTCTATTCGCAAACAATTCCATCGTTTCGCAAATCAACCGAACTTGTTATGAAAAAAAAAGAAGAAGAAGAAAGAAAAACGCGATTTTGCAAATAAAATCTGCAAAAAAAAGACGTATAATTTCGCGTATTGCGAATTAATTATGCATAAATTTGCGGGGGAACAATTGGCTGCTGGGATATATAAGCGCCGCAGGCCGTAAATAAGGATGGATTGATGAAAATGGTGCACCGAATGTGTATCTCGGTAAATCTGAGAATGGGAATGGATGCATGTAATCGAGTTACGGCACTCCTCGGATCGTGTTAGCAAGTACCCACAATGTACACATGTACAATATTGCCACTTAGATGATGCAACACGTTAGGGCACGGTGCCGCAAGAAGCTTCCCAAGTTCGACGTTAAGGGAAACGCCGCGTCATTAATTACTCCACGTCAATTCGAGTTACTCCGTTTATCAGCCAACCACACCGAGGAATCTTGCGCGCGGGCCGTTTTCACACGATCGGGAATTAATTTTAAGAAACCTTTCGGTTGGCGCGCGGTAATTAACGTCCCTTGTCGCAGGTATTATATAACGGGCAGCCTTCGGCGCGCGTATTTCACCGCTTTCGTCATCGTTGCGCCGCTTTAACGGCAACAAGTGAACCGTCATAATTGCGTCGATTGTTTTTTCCTCTTTTTTTTTTTTTTTTGGCGACAAGTGTCAAACTCGGGCAAATTCTTGATTCGTTTATGCACTTTTTCGAAACTCCCGAGGGTGGAAAAGTGGTGCTTTTCGCTTCACCGTGTGCACTGAGAAAAATGTTATAATAAAAATTACTATACCTTCTGAGGTTGAAGAGATATCATCTATGATGTTTATACAAATACTATACCAACATAAGAATATTTTTTATATGGTATAGTAATATTTTTAATATGATCTTGTAAAGTAACCAATATTTATGATAATTATTACCATACTGAATAAAAAATTTTACTATATCATACATTAATTTAGAGTATTTTAAAATTAAGGGGAAACAACATGTTCTTTTCTCCCTGTTACTAATTTGATATTAAAATTTATGTACAATTAAATTTGGGAATTATTAATATTAAAGTGTCGTTCTGAGTAAAACTTTAAAAACATTGGTAAAAAGTAGAAAATTATAAAAACATTGGTGATAAGATGTGATGTTATCTTTTAATCTTTTTATAACAACTCGTGCAAGTTATTTTATTTAAAAAAATATATATCGCATTACATTACGATAAATATTATGATTTCTTGGAATGAAAATTCAATTATTATAGTTCGTCACTTCAATTTCAATTACAAAGATTTTTGAAGCCCTTCAGTTGCAGCGAAATAAGAAAAATATCGATCGTACTTTTGCATTTCCCGCGAACCTTCGCTTAAATGAATGTGAATAATTCATTGCCAAGAATTGTAAATACATCGTGGCATTATAAGTATTTTTATTATGCATCTCGGGGAGCGCTTTCATTATTTGATTTACCATTAGATTCCAAATTTAGGAACAATCGATTTAGCCACTTTGTTGAAGACACGTGTACATCCAAAAAATTTTTATAACGAGAAATAAAAAAGTGTGCAAAAGTGCTCCATTATATTTTGTTCAAGATCTCAGTGTACCAAAATGTTGTATTACAAAATAAATTAAAAAGAATAACCATGCTATTTTGCAAAACTTAACAATCATTATTGCAGAATATTTTCCATTTATTTATTTCTTTATGAAAGATAAACAAACATAATTAATTTCAACGGGATAATTCATCGGAATAATTAATCAACTAGAAAATTTACCAGTGCGAAGATTCCCGCCAAATTCGAACAAAAAAAGTTGGAACAAAGATTACTATACTTTATAACAAAAATTTGATGTAAAGTTATTTATACGGCGCACATATATGACATATATGTTGCTTTTTACACGAGTTACTAAAAGTCCTACAATTTTTACTATACTGGACACTAATCCTGTACTTTTCTACTATCAATTTATTAAAATACCAATTATACATAGTAATTTTTGTTCCAACTTCTATTCCGGCGCTCAGTTAATTACCCAAAATGTTCCCGTACGATTTTTCGCGACGATTGCGACGGCGAAGCGTAGGGAACAAATCGCAGTCGGAGAAACTGCGTTTCAGTTTAGTATTCGCAAAAGCCGCGGCGG
The DNA here is from genome assembly GCA_022817305.1 of Leptoteleia sp. ZL-2020. Classification (NCBI taxonomy): domain Eukaryota; kingdom Metazoa; phylum Arthropoda; class Insecta; order Hymenoptera; family Scelionidae; genus Leptoteleia; species Leptoteleia sp. ZL-2020. The sequence goes on along the minus strand of JABFPN010002524.1, from coordinate 7,336 downwards.
GTCCGGGGGAGGTGCCGCGCGATGGTGGGACGAAATCGACAGCGAGAGGTGGAACTTTGTAATCTCACATTAGCGAGCTCACCCTTTTGAAAATGTGTGTTACCGCTGCACATGCACAAAGGCACGTAACTACGTGCCAAGGATATGTTGAGACATTTCTTTCCCCCACGTCGCGGGAACATCAATGCGCGGCACGTTGTTCACGCAATTGTATTGAAATGGCACTCGTAAACAATGCATTGCATAATACGGGGTCTAAAGTGCCTCCGCGTGGATTGACATAAGATGCGCCACAAAGAGCCGCGGCAGAGGCGATGGAGCCCCGCACAAAATCGACAGCCAAGCGGAGGATATTAAGAATAACGTAGTAACGGTTGGAGAGGAAAAAAAAAAAGAGAAACAAAGTGACGGGGAGAGGAAAAAAAAGAGGCATCGAGATAACGCGCCGCGTCGGGCATTGATGCATCAATAGAATGATAGTTGCAATTCCCATTGTCAGACAACGTTTCCATCGCTGATGGATGGATCGAAGGAGAAATTTCGATGATGTCGTTATTAGCGAGATGGAGGTGTATCGGGTTGCGTGCTAGAGCCATAAATTATTTATCCCCGGTGCAATTAGTTGCATTGGTAATTGCTTTATTAAATATCAGCTCGTACGGTTTATTAGGTGCACGCGTTGGCCTCGAGAAGACGTTAAAGAAACAGCGATGAATATGTTATATTGATTTAAATGGACGAATCGGTAATTAGTGTATTGCGCAACGAGGGGGGGAAAGTTGAGGGTTACGGAGGAGCGTGTAATTAGGAGCTTTTTATCCCTGCAAAATTTTTTTTGAAAAATTTAACATGGTTTAGAATATTTAGATTCTTTTACTGTACTGATAAAGGTTGTTTGATCAAAGTTTGAGTCATTTTTATTAGGAAGAAAAATAGTTGATCTTAAATGAGGAAAGAAAAATTATAATTGTAACACTGATCCTTAGCAAATTTTACTTTTTATTAAAAAATGCCATCTTCAGCATTGTCAATGTCACTTTGTCAATATTATATCTATATAAATCAATACTAACATATAATGTAATATAAAAAAAGGTTTCTAATGCTAAGTTTCACTTTTTTTGTTGCATAATTAAATTTTACTTTACAACATACTATTAAAAAATAAATGCAGATTGACCTTAAAGAAGAGCAATAAAAAGTTTTCCAGTTATTCTGTTTTCATTTAATGCAAGTTGAAAGAAAATTGTACATGAATAAGTATGATTTTCTATTTAGGTCATCAGTAGTATCTGGGGCATTTTCCATCTTAATTGTAGCATGTGCTTTGACTTACATATCTGTCGATTCACGTTTGTATCCGAGGATGAAATTCCACGCACACCTGTTTAATATATGCATTCCAATATATTTTGATTCGAGTGAAATTATCTATATAATCTTACTCGAGTTTCAACTAAATAATGTACAAACTTGTATTATGTTTTTTGTCAGTAATCCCAGCTTATTGATGTTTTAAAGATAATATTCAAAATGAAAGCATCATATTTATTATGCATTATTAATGTTTTAACAAAGTTGTACTAGAATATTGAACTCCTCTGCTAGAAATTATGCTACCAATTTATTTATTTAAATTCTCATTTATGATTAAATTTGCGACTAATTTTCCAATGAATTTTAATGATCTTTCATTGCAAACAATTGATCTTCAATTAAAATAACTGAAACATCACTCAAAGCAAATAGCAAAAAAATTACTGATGGTCACATTTTTCTCTCAGTGCACTTCACATTTTACATAGAATCTGAATGCATATCTGATTTTAAATCAGATATCACATCTTATAGAGGTGCTGATATATTTACTACATGTATTAGATCTAATGTTATCCGGATTGTGCAAAATCAAACATATGATCTAAAGTGAGACGTGAATACCAAGTCAAATGTACATCTATTTTCTGTAGATTACGTAACAGCATATAAAATGCATTTGTCAAAAAAAAAGTGAAAATTTTCTATCCTCGTTATACAATACATTCTCTATTACATGCATTGTAAATTTTGCAAAGTATTAACCTCATTCGTTTGGATATAAATACTCTTATTTATTTATTTGGATACAATTATACATACAATACACTGGAAAAAAAATCTTATATTATAAATTGTTGTATAATTACTAATTAATAAAAAGAAATCAACATATCTTCTATAATACAATAAAAACATTAATAATTAATGACATTTTATCGACAGTTACATAGTAAAATTTCTCGAAATCATTAATCATTATCACAGCACTGAAAAAGGATGCGTCTAAATTGCTAGAGTTTGCAGTGCTTTTCAATGTAAAGTGTTTGCTTTAAACTATTACAAAGGAAAGGAAAAGTTTTCTATCTACCACTATCCAGGATTTGTCCCCGATTGCTTTTCAAAATCATAATGCATAGCATTTTCGTTGGCTGGCGAACATTTTCAAGGTAGACGAGCGGTCAATTTCATGGTTCTTGTAACAACTGTTTTTTTTTTTTTTTTTTTTTTCGAAAGCCAACGCTCGAGGTTGACTGACAGAGTATGATGCATCGACTGGGAAAATAAATGCAAACGAGGTTACAGACTTCTTCGTACCGTCCTGATCTCGTAAGAAAAATACCACGCCTTCTGCTACAAATTAACAGCACTCCCACCACGGCATTTCCATTGCATAAGGCTTTCAATCGCGACTTCCGGTCTTTCTTTGTTTTTCAAACGTGCATACCACGAACTAATGATGTTCATGTTGCAAGATCAGTGCAAATTAACTCAATAAAAGTATTATTCGAGAAATACATTTTCACGCTACTTTTCTGATCATTGTTTTAACACAAACGATCGTTAGCAATTAATCATTATTACTTTGCAAACAATCAATTTTCCCTTTTTTTTAAAATGTAACGAATTTGCCTAGTTAATACAAATTTTACAATTATATTTATTGATAAGATAAAATAATTTAATGCAAATGTCGTTAACTTAATACCATCCTAGTAAAAATGAAACATATATGGTCCATATATTTTAACAATTTCATATAAGGAAATAAAAAATTCAAAGTAACAATTTTTAATAAAAATTTAACTAATTTGGCATTATATTTATAATAAAATGTTTGCCAAAAATTAGATTTCATCTTATTAAAATTTGTAATCTTTGCTTTCTAATTTTCAATATTATTTTCTCTATGTGTAACAATAAATTTAAATTGTTTTAGTTGTATACTTTATGCGTCGTAAGATGGCGCAGTTCATACGTTGGATTTGCTTCGTGAAAATTGCGTGGAGGTGTGTTGCATTAAATGAGAATGAAAATACGTATAATTATAATGAGCACGGAGCGGAGCTCTATGAAAATCCTTTGATTATTAGGGTCGACTTGCGGATTGTAAAATACGAAGCAGGACAGAAATAAGTGTATTTCGAGCAATATCAGTAAACAAGGATAACTTACAAATTGTTTTTCTTTTCGAATGTAAAAACAAGAGATTGGATACGAGTGGATTAAATATCAAATGTAAGTCCCTCTTTGTTTGAAATTTAATTAAAATTTAAAGTTGAAAATACACGGGCAATGAAATGAACGTAAGAAATATTTGCACAAATATTTAGAATTGTTTTTATTAAATAAGTTGTTTTAATTTTATTAAAAGAAATTGTATTTATAATTAAAATTATTTTTCAATTAGTGCTTTATATTTCATATTCAAATATATATATATATATATATATATATATAGCCAAAATATTTCTATTATATAGAAATTATTATACCCTTGTTTATTACAGTTTTTCATATATAATAATTCATAATTTATATATGTTGAAGTAATGAAAAATAATACACGAAAATATGGTTCCCGAAAAAGTGAGAAACATTAAAGAGTTTCTGGACTTTTCTAAAGCATTGTTCATCCTGGAAAGAACGGAAATCAGATCGTTGCACACAGGTCAGTTGTGTGCGGTTGCGTAACTCCTGAACAACAACCTTGAAAATGGGCGCTACATTATTCCGAGTTTATCAAACGGAAAATGTTTGTGGTTGCGCGTAACATTGCGAATGAATGAAACGTTAACTCGATTACCGTAATGGAATGTGCGGTATCTCCTTTACCCATTTATTTTCATTTTTTTAACAATACCTTTAATCTAAATTGTAACACCCGAAAAACACGGCAATTTCCGTTACACCCTCGTCACCTTCCCCCTTTTCAAATCGTTGCGCGGACATGTTTTCTATTAATTGCTAACCTTGTGTAAAAAAATGAACTTTCCACTCAGATACATTTTTAATTTTAGTTCCATTATTTTATTTAATTTTATAACATTAAATATAAATCTTACTTATATAAATCTTACTTATTTATTAATTTATATCAAAGATTATTTTGGTTTTATTATTATTAACTTTGATGAAAATATTTTTGTTTCTTTAACGCGCGTATGAAAGATAAATCAAAGTTTATTTTAAATGCCAAGTACTTGAAATTCGTATGTTAATTTCTATTTATGTTAAAGGTACGTGGAATATTATTCATATTCCAAGACACGAATCAATGATGAATTGCCATCTAATATTGATACGAAATTAATCCCAATATTTAGTCAAGGAACTGACTTTATGCGAGAATAATCACAGCATCAAATGCTAAATTGTATAAGTTTTGTTACTTAAATTAAAACAAGTACTATTGGTAAGCAAGGATGCCATTTTCCGGGAAAAAAGTTCCTTTCCGCCCTCGGGCAAGAAAATTGCAACCATTCAATAGGTACCAAAATATTCCCAACTTCCTATTTCTTGATTTAAAAAAATTCCAATATTACATAACACTCCAACTATGTTTAAAACATTATTTTCTCAAGTAATTAATGTCCTCATTATCATACTTTAAAAAGTGACTAAAGTCCCTTAAAATCTTGATATTAATGAAAAATACGAAAAGAATTATCAAGTATAATTTTTTGTTTAAATGAAAAGAAGAAATACGTCAAAAAGTACCAATTATTTCGACTTGATCTTTGTAAAATAATGATATGGGGTCGCGCGATATGGGAAATATTTTTTGATACGTGAAACTCGAGTGCGCAACATTTTGACATGTAAAATAAATTCGCAATTTATGTGGGATTATAATCTCGGCGAGGCTCCTTAGGTATTCTTTTTTTTTTTTTTGTTTAAATTGGTCAAATGATTTCGTATAAAATTGTGACGATCCGTGGAGCAGTGACGATCGTGAAAGGTCGTCTCTTGTACGAGTCCTTTGTTTCGACATCCGGGAAAGCAAATCGCATCACTCGATCGATGTACCACAGTCAATTACCAATAACGGGTTGGTTCAATGTCAATAGTCAGAAGGTTCGAGCGCGGAATAATGTGCCAATAAATGTAACGCGTGTGAACACCTGGAAATTCTTGCTCCCACTAAGCATAAGAGTGAGGATGTCGAAAGCGTAATGCAGCCAAAGTAAATTTATCCCCGCGTGCAATTTATCCGTCGAAATTGTATTTCGCCCGGTACGTCGCTATGAAACGTCATCCCCCAAAGTGATTTCTGCTTGTACGCCGAGAAAAAAAAAAGAAGTATCATAAATTACTATTTGTTAAATCAATTTAAGGATCACCGGGAAAAAACTGAAACGTACATAATCCAGTCACATATGGACACATATGTTCTTTTAATACGTATATAGTAATGCACGGTCATATATGATTATTGATATATGGTAATAATTGATTTCAATATAAGGAGATTTTTATCTAGATAATTATATCAATTAGTACCATATATATATAGCCATACATTAATAAAAATCACTTATGTCCATATATAAAAGTTTTATTTTTTTGTATAAAATTGTTAAGTTCAGTAGTATCTTTTAAATAAAAATTACTGACAAGTATTTTTTTATTAGTTTTCATAGTATAAATGTTTACTTTTTTGAGATATAAAATGTTGCTAGTACTTTTCTAAATTTAGCTAATATTTTTTTATAATATTTCGTAATGTCGTGATGTTGGTTATAGTTAAATATACATATGTAAATGAAATGATGATAATTTACAGTGATAAGGATATTACGTAACGTATACGATTTCAAATTTTCATAATTTTCAACATTTTCAAGTCCCGAAATTTGCCTTTTCAGATTTCATTCGCTTAGTTGAAACGTGTAATTAAATTTCATAACATCGGTGAAATTCCAAACAATACCCAACAGACAGCCGACATCTTGCCCAAAAACCCCACGTTGTAATTGATCTTTATTAGGTTTGCAATAGAGGTAACAAAGTTAATAATGACTTTGTAATTTGTACTGTATTAACAATCACGTTACCTTTATAATTAATGTTGCAAAGTTAATGAATGTCTTTTAAAGTGCAAATTGTATCAATGCTTAATAAATAATAAGCATTTAAGTGAATTAAAAGTAAATAATTTTCTGTTGATTTTGTTATATACATAATCAGCATGTTGTTATATATTTTAATTAAAGGAAATAATTTGATTTGTGTGTGAATTAAGGTAACATCGAAATTTAGATATAAAAATTAAATTTTTAATACAATTTAATGAATAAATAAAATGTTTAAGGTTCGTAAAAAGGAACTTGTAATGTAACAATCTATAACTAGTGCAACATTGATTGCAATATAATTGAATTTATATTATACTATTTCGGAGACAAGCAGAACCGCTTTCATTAACATAAGTTATCCATCAATGCATAAATTCCACGAAATATGTTTCACCAACACATCAACACACGTACAGTAATATTTCGAATCTGCGAAGTAGCAAATTCGAGCTACTGATATATTTTACAAGAATACATTTAATTATATAATTAATTTCCTATCATCGTCTTACATTGAGAAAATAGTAAAATTACTATTTTTATATCAATTTAAGGATATACTGGAAAAGTGAATATTTTTTCTATAAATACCAGCACAATTTAATAATTATATATCAACTTTAATAAGTAATATATATCAAAAATAATAAGTAATACTTTTAATGTTATTAATTCATTATTTTCTAACTTATCATATTTACGTCCGAAATTTTTAGACAAGTGTCAAATGCAAGATGGAATGCAAAATTTAATATCAGGTGTGTGCAATCTGGTTTATTGCCTCTACACTTAAATAATAATTATAAAACATTTATTTTTGATTTGTTTGTTTTATAATTATTATTTAAGTGTATAGGCAATAAACCAGATTGCACACACTTGATATTAAATTTTGCATTCCATCTTGCATTTGACACTTGTCTAGAAATTTCGGACGTAAA
>JABFPN010002523.1:0-21857 GCA_022817305.1 Leptoteleia sp. ZL-2020 | reverse complement strand
CAACGCAAAAAGTCCTATCACTTTTGGTAAAAAGGCTTCACAATGTTGAAACAAAACACGAGCAATGCCTTATGCATTCGCTTTACTAACACAAATCGTACTTTACTCTATCATATTTTTCTCAGTGCACGTATGTTAAATTAATTTTTTATTTGTCAGGTTATTTTTTATTTCATATCAATAATTCTCAATTAATGATGGTGACCAGAAAAAGGCACCTTTAACCCGAGCTTGAGAACCGAATAAAAACCTGGTTATTACTAGAAAAAAAATAGTTAAATTTAGATTGGTTGTTTTTACTAGCGCACAATTTTCTCGATTTATTAATTCTTAATTATTCATCGGGAATGAATTCGAGCAATGCAGATCGTTTTGAAGCGATAGTAATACGTACGACGATTAAGTTGTAATTGCGCTGTTTAAATTTCGTCGCGACATAAAATTGTACATGATGAAAATTGCGCTTTATTGAACATTGGAGCTAATCATGCAAAGCATAAAAAATAATGAAAAATGTCGCGTGATAATGCGAAATCGCGCGAGCTAACGTAAGCGCTCATTATGTCGCGTAGTGATTTTTTTGCTTTTCTGCGACGTGAAATATAATGAGCAGTTTAGTGTTCCCGGGCGGAAGCCTTTTTGCGAGGAAAATGCGGAGAGCCATTGTTGGCAGTATCGACGAAAGTTGCTTTTGGCGATAAAATTAGAATAAAGGAAATGGGTTCCTGTCCGAATGCGGAACAGCGGAGCGACTCTTTAAGAAGCCCGATAACGTTTTGTTAGATGAAAAGGAGGAATGTCTGTGAGGTAAACGATAGGAATTGGGCGAAGCTCTTCACGCAAACAGAGTGCTTCCGACGAGTTCCTTGCATTCGCCAAATAAAACAAAATGCCACGTTTTGTCAAATGCTACTTAATAAATTTAATGCTCTCCATCGAGAATTTCTTGCCTAAACAAATCGATAAAGTTTATTTGTAGTGTACAAATTATTTGTCCTACTACACTGAGAAAAATATAATAATAAAAGCTACTATACTTTCTGGGCATTCTGAGATTTTATGCTCCAATATTAAGAACATTACCAGACAGTCTGGTAAACGATGTTACTTTTTCAAGTACTAATTATTAGAACTGTAGTACCACTTCTCACATTGCTGAGCATTATTTTATACAGGAACACATAGAGTCCAGGATTACTATACTATTTCTCTCAGTTTACTGATGCAATTAAATTTTAAAATTAAAGTTATAATAATTCAGGAGGGATTTACATATATTTATTCACTTTTATGGATTGTATTTAAATACAATTAATCAAAATTCATGTTTCAAATCTTTAAGTGCGCTTTTATGTTGACATTTTATGGTATAATAACTCGAACAATAAGGGGTTAATAATATTCAAACTTCTTGTTTAACAGTACATAAATTAACGTAACAATCGAGCTTTTAAAACTTTTAACGCGTGAAACTTTTTTTGGTTTTTCTCGTTGAAATAAATTATTTTGTATAATTATAAAATTTTCAAATTATCATGCGAAAGAAGTTTTTACCCGACAAATGCTATATGCTGTTAGGTCAATAAATAAACGAGCTTTCAGTTTCCTTATAGAAACACTTGTGTTTTCTTTAACAACACAAAATTGAGTTCGGGATTAACCGAGCTTAGAATGGACGCTGTAAAATGCAGGATTTAAATAGATATATATATATTTATATATATAAGTATGAAATATATTTGAAACCGACTTTTATTGATTTACTAAAAAATTCATTCAATTTATTTACGCGAATAATGATTTATGCATTTCCATATTTTTACAATTAATATTGACACGAAAAAATAAATGTTTTAACAATTACTATTTAATGTATACTTTTATTCGTATGATTTTATTCGTGTGTATTAAAATTTTATCCACTTTATGATTTTTTTATTGCATTTCGTGTTATTAGATGACTTCACGTCTTCCGCATAAATTACTGCTTATCACAAATAGTTCCCTTTTTGAAGGAAAGAAATTGAATTTAAAATCAAATGTAAGTCATATGCACGAACACGTTATTTGAAGCTAGCATTATTAGAAATGTTTTATAATCGTAATTTTAACACATAATTAAACAAAATATTATTTTCTTTTATTTCAAAAAGAGCTGGTAAAATAAAAATTAAACTAAATGTATATGTATTATATAAAGTTTTATTTAATATTTTCTCTTATATGATTATTTATATCTATATATATAAATTGTTTTAATTAATGTGTTATAAAATTAATGTCACATTAGAGATTTATTACAATCTCTTATCTGAGAATGCAATTTGTGAAAAAACATTTATTTGTAATCGATATAAAGAACATTCATGGAATGTCAGCATTTTAGAATTAATAGAAGGGAGATTCAAAAATATTACGGACATATGTGGATATCCCCAAGTCCTAATTTTTATGTACCATGAAGACATGAATGGCGCGCGTCCAATTTTCACACTAATGTGACGGGAAACTTAATGTAGAAATATCTGAATAAAAATAAACGTTAAATGTACTATAAATAGATTAAAAATAAATCAATCTTATCTATATCTCAAGGTACAGCAAATCAAAGCAATGCAATTTTACTTTCCACTTAAAAATATTACTTAAACATGCGTAATATTTTTATTCATTAATTTTATTTCTGTATAATTACTTACATACCAATTAATTATAAATACTTAAACATTGGCCTTTTGTCTTATCTTTATTTTCTAATCAAGAAATATTTATTATATGTTTGTGTAAGGTTTTGTCACTTTTGCCAAAGAACTTTGATAAAAGTATTGCCATAAAATATTGAAAGAACAAAAATAAAGTTCCGTCATCTGTATTTTTTTAATTGTACACTCGGAGAAATTTATTATTAGTGGATACTGTATTTTATAAATTTCAAATACGAGTCTGTACATATCCCCGAATTAGTGTAAAATATAGTAGTAATAAATAATAAATTTCTCTGAGTGCATTTCCGCCTTTTCACAGCGCGTTCATAAAATTATCACACAAATATCTTCATACACTTAATTAAATTCAAACTAATTTCCTACTTATTATAGCCTTAAATGGAATTAATTGAAGTGGTTGCCAAACATCTTTAGGAACTAAATATAACTAACTATTAATCGAAATAAATAAAGTTTCGCCGATCCCAAGGCGTAAACAATCTTTCACTCGCGGCCGTTTACATTCTCAAGAACTTCAATTCAATTTGCCCCGGATTATATTTTTAGCTTGTAATTCAGGTCAATTATCAGGATTAACTAGGATTGCTCCTCCTTTCTCCCGCGGTTATTAATTCGCTTGTTTACATGGTTCATTGTAAAATGCGAAGATGACAAAAGCCAACGCTCGAAAGGCAACACGCTCCTTTCAGACAATTTCGCGCAGACTTCAATGGGAAATGAATTTCAAAAATAACACGGCGGCTAAAAAAAAAACAAGTTTATAATTCGTCCAATAAACATGAGGGAGTGGTACCACGTCGCCTATGGTACGCAGTGTAGGTCAAAGTGGTATTTAAAAATTAATGAGACAGTTCAATTAATAAGTGGAAACATCCTGCGTACCGTGCTTCATATTTTATAAGTTAGAGAAGTATTTTCGTATTTTTAGTAGTAATAACTTTTAATAATCGTAGCGAATATTACGCACAGTAAAAAAATGTCACAAATTTGTTAAATACTTTTTCAATAAATTAATTCAATTTTAAAATTAATTTCTTTTCTTATTTTTGTCAAAGTGTATGAATTTCATTTAAATGAAAGCATTGTTTGTAATTCGTTTAGTAGTTACAAATATTTTATAAAATATTTTACCATGACATAAGAAAAGTTTGGCATAATAATGGAAAATCTACATAATACTATTCAAACTTTTTTTTCCCCTTCCTTTGTATAAAATCGTATCATTCCATACGCAAGTAAAACTGTCGGATAGACAGAGCAACATTTTTGCTTTAATGAAACTGTACAGAAACACTCGGAGTGGGAGTTTGTTTCCAATCCATATAAAGTGTCAAGTTTAGTTGTGCAGATTTTGGAGTTACCGCGCTCGAACGCGCTCTCTGATCCAAGCTCTTAATTAAATGAAACTAATTCTACTGCTGGACAAAACAGAACTTTGCAAAAGCCGCATGATCGACTACTTGACGGAAGTTCAATGCAGATCAGAGTGCTCGAGTTTTTACGACACTGAGGTGTGCTCGAAATTAGACGACATGTTTAGCTTTACTCGATTGCAACTTGTCAAAGGACCACCTCAGTGGAAACTAATTGCAATCATATGTAACTTTGATATACAATTTCATTTATTGATTTAACAACTTTGCGATATCAGTATGAATTGTAAGGTTGAGCAAACTAATATTTTCTTAATCATTTAAGTTGATTATCAATTATCGACGTACGCAAATATAAATTTAATTACCTTTAAGGTGGAAATATTTTTTCTTTTTAGTTTGCTAATAACATTTTCATTGTTGCATTCGGTTGAATTGAATATATTTTTTTTATTTATGCATTTGAAAAAAATATTACTGTTTTAACTTTGTTACAATTGTAAGTCAGTCTTTAAATCAATATTATTGTTTTTATAAGCAAAAACATCAATTGTAAACGTTTTATTGATACTTAAAACGGTAATATTTCCTTTTGAAAAACATCTTTATTGAAAAACCCGAGATGTATCTGAAGCAAAGTTAAAAACAGTAATATTTTCTGTCACATCTTTCTGAGTGTATTTCGCATGATATTACTCCTTATGAGAATAATGTGCGCAATTAACCGTAAGGCAATTGTTATGCTAATACTTGGCGATATATAACGTATAGACTCTGGGTTATACGCAAGTTCAACCGTATATTTACGACAATTTCATTTATAACACATTTAATCATGTGCAAGATATTATGAATATAAAATTGAAATGATAACTAAAAAATTTGTTAAAGTGGAAAAATTTTTTTTAATAAAATTTAAGGTAATAATATGAAAAAACTTTATCTACTTTAAATATATTTATAAAATAATTAGCATCTGTTGATGAGAAAAAGAATTTTTCATACGATTTTATACAATTATAAACTAAATTAGAAAGTTTGATTACGCATATAAATTACGAACTACATAATAATGTTGAATTCGCATAAAAAGTGCCAAGCATAGCAGAAACGTGTGTTGAGACAATTTCACTTAATATCATATTGCGAATAATATCGAATAAATTATAATTAATTAATAATAAAAATTTCTCACTCAAAAGTAAAATTTAGTTTGAGTGCTAATTTAAAGTTTGAATATTATAATCAAAAGAAACAAAACATATGATTATAAAAATAAAGAAAGTAGATCTTCTTTTTTTGCAATACATATTTTAAAGCACACTCTCGTTCATTTTATTCACTTAAATAAGATTACATTTAGGATTCTCAACTCACACTACAGGATAATTTAGTGCAATTTTATGGGGTGTTGATAAGTAGCAACACCTATCTAAGTAAAATAACGTCACTTTGGCCGACTTAGTATCGTCGATGACCCACTTCATTCCGCAAGCTTTCTTAAAGATTCTACAACAAATGTAAACTGACGATACAAAAACTAATTGCAATTATTATTTTCCTTTTATATAATCCAATGTAATTAATTTAAATGTCGCCCGCAAAGTTTCTTTCATAAATTTACTTTTATTATATCATTATTATTAAAATATACTTTTAATATCAATTTAACATTGCATACCACAAGATATACAAACAGTAATTATCGAATAATTTCTTTAAACTTCGGTATATTTATTGTTGATTATTAAATAATAATTTATCTGCGGAACTCAAAGCGTACTTGGAATGATGCATTTTTTGCAGAATGTTCGGGGTCATAAGGAGAGGAACAAGGGTTCGGTTCCCAACCTCGGGTCAAGTTTTAATTGCTTCTTTCGAATTATGCTAGAATGGTGTGCCATGACAATTGTTTATAAAGAAATCTCTTTGTAAATAAATATTATTTTAACATAGCGTACACTAAAAATTGGCAATACAGACGAAATTAAATTCACTTGACAATGATCATACAAGTCTTTGAAATTGTCGAAATTATCTCCATTTTTGATATAAATAAACACGTGATTATTATTATTGGAAAAAAAAAAAAACAATTTTGCGCTCCAATTAAGAAATTTTCTAAAATTATTTATGAAGAGGTGAATATTAATGCCTTCATAATGATGATATCGCGCACAATTTATATTATTTTTGTGTACTTACTGCAGAATTAAAGATAATTGTACTAGCGTTGCGAAAATCGGAAGGATTATCGACGCGAAATTAATGACGCTATCCTTTTATCAAAGCTTTAATGTGAGCGGTGATCCGAGCACCTTGTTTTTGTTAGAAACACTATTCGAATAATAGCAGAAATTAATTAAGGAGCCTTGCTCTACACCTGAAGGCAAAGCAGTAGGCAGCGACGCTTATCTAACCCAAATATTTAATGTGTCAACGAAATTTACTATCTCGGTTCATTTTACGCGTCGAGATCGTGGATCTTGAGATAAGTCAAAGCGCTTACAAAGTACCCTTTGCCAACTTTTCAAATTATGCGCGCTCTGTTCGCCCGTACATGTACAAAATAGCAAGCGCATCAATGAAACTTTCGGTATCGTCCGATGATAATTTTACTACAACCCTAACAAAGTATCGGGAAACGTTTAACAAAATTTCCTTAGTATTTAGCAAATATTTATGATTTTAAAAGATTTTTTTTATTGTTAATTACCTCTTTCAATATTTATATATGAATATATCTTAAATTTTTGAAACATTTATAAACATTACTTTGTACAAGTGTAGAAATTTGAGATAAAATTAAAAAAAGTATAATTATTGCTTTCGCACTAAATAATAACTGTGAAACTTCCATTAAATATGTAGAATAAATTTGCTGAAGCTAATCGATACACATAGAGAACAAAATAATATAAAAACTTGACATGATTTGTATTAACTGAATTATATGATTATAAAAGGAATAATATAGCTCAGTTAACATAGAGCATGTTAATCTGTGCTATTTTTTTTTAAATATAAGAGAAGATCGAGTGCTGTTGAGGTAACAAGACTTATTTCATTAGACTAATTGGAGGTTCACTGTAATGAGTATAATTAACCGTGTAAACAACCCAATTTGCCTCCAAATTCTGTTGCCAGTTTTTAACGTCTTCTTCAAATACAGTGCAATTGTTACATTTACCCAAACATGAGTTCTTATGTTTTAGTTAAAAACTTTCGTCAAAATACAACGAAAATGCAGTATAAAAATAACTTATAAACAATTAAAGAACTTTTAAAATAAGTTAAATTTTTGTTAAAGACATATATGTATACATTAATAGCTTTTATACTTTTACAAAAGAAAAGTGATAATAAAGAAGAGTTCTTATCAACATTTTATTGAAAAATTCAACTTTGACAATAAAAAAGCATTAAATAGTATAACAGTCAACTCCTGTACACATCAATATTTATGACATTATACACCTTGATAACTTACACATTCCCGGCGACACAAAAAGACACACCCACACCCATGCAAAATTCAAACAAACAAATACATTATATCTCAAGATTATAAAAAATAATCTGTGTAAAAAAATCTTACATCCAAACAATTCATCAGTTTCAGCTAAATGAATCAATTTTGACAATAAAATATTCAATGAACATCACAGAAAATAAAAATTTTCAGCTATTTGTCAATACCTTAATAAAAGATTGAACTAAAACAAAACTGAGATTCCGACAATTCAAATAATGCTAACAATTTAACGTAATAATTTACCTACATACAAATTGCATTGGAAGTAAGTGATTCGTTGATACTCAATAAAACTTACTAACTAAACGGACGTCTACACGACGATTAAATATTAATGCTTTAAATAAAGAATAAAAAGAAAAACTTGCGGAGCGTAATAATCCATGCTTTCAGTCATTATGCATTCATTCAGTGGCTCAATTTGAGTCGACTTTCCAGCACTCCTTAGTATTTCACTTGGAAATATCAAGTCACGGAAATACTTCTGTCTTCGCAATGAACATCATAAAAATATCTGTCACCTTTATACAAAAATGTACAGATTATTGCTGAAACGCAGCTCAAACCTAACTCGATGTAAAATTATCAATGAATTTAATAGAATGGGCAAAAAATGCAGCATTGGTTTGTTAACTTAATGAGTTAGGTTTCGCGCATCAGCATTTTCAAAAGTAATATTGCAACTTTTAATACGTTTCAAACGCGAAAAACTTTGCGTCTCTCTTCAAATTGGCGACTTGTTAATACTATTCACCATGTATAAATAGTTATATAGAGTAAATTAAATAAATAGATTTTGACTAAAAGACCTCAATTTGAAGAGACTAATTAATATAGTAAAATTTAGTATGAATCCAAATCTTCATATTCTTTTGGCAAAATTTACGCACCAATTAAATTGGTAACGATACCATTAATACAACTGTTAAGAATCTCTAGTAAGTTGAAACATTTTTTCGAACACACTTTGTTAAGCGTTGCCGTGCACATTCAATGTAATACGAAAGTCAACGAGTTAATATCAGTCCGATTTGGTGATCGAGTTCCGTGGATTGCTTTCAACGTCTTCTTCAAATATGCCAGAGCTGTCAGAATCCGTTGCATCTAAAACAGTTTCATTGAGGGCTTTCATGAATATGTGATTATACGATTTGATGTGTTATTTAGAAAAAGAAAAAAAAACATAAGATATGATCAGTTTGTTCTCCACTTCAAATGTGTTGATTCAAAATTTTATATATACATATCATATCTTCTATAATAACAATTGTTTTATTACAAATAATAACAGCATGTGTATAACTAAGAAAAACTTCGTGCAAGTGTCAAATACCCAACATTTCTCCATATTCCATTATTTGTTCAAACCATTTAAAAACCATTTAAGTGTACTATAAATAAATTACTCCTTTTATTATAAAGTAATGACACCATAAACATTGGCAATACAAATGATACACAATGATACCTTCTTGATAAACTGTCGAGTTAATAAATTAATGTAAAACCCATGCATGACACTGATTAATTATGAAAACTAGAGGTAATTTGATTAACATTTAAAAATAATAAGTCATATAATGATAGTAATTACATGAATTGTGAAAATGAAATACAGAAAATTATATTAATTATAAAAGCATGCAAAATTAAGTATGTTATTAATGTGCCATAATTAATGTAACAACATCGTTAACTATTGATAATAACAACTGAAAAACGTACCGTAGTTTGAAAAGGAAAGAAGAGTGCACATAATCAATTTAATTTGTATGACCAAAAGTGCAGATCTGATTAGATTAGCGGGATTTGAGAATTAAAATATGTAAAGTGATTTAATTAGATGATAACACAAAATATTTAATTAATTAATATTATGGTATGTTAAAAAACTAATGTAAAATAATTTCAATCAAAATATAATGAAACGAATGATTTATATGTAACTCAAAACAAATACGATTACACGAAATAAGATTAAAAAATTAAAAAATTAAAAAACATCGTGGTTAACAATAAATGTAAATGATGTTTATTGTTAAATGAAAGAAATTGCTGTGCCTTGATCATTTGTCTTGTTATAATTATATAATAAACAGTGTTATAAATTACAAATTCAGTACGTAAAACGTGAAAAAATAATTAATGTATATGACATCGATTTAAATTTATATATAATACGAGCAATATATAAAGTTGATAAAAATATCTTATAATGGAATGTATTGTAGTATACACAGCATATAAGGAATAAAACATGTTTGCCCACAAAAAGGGCTATTACTTTTGATCAGGTCATAGCATTTTCTTTCATTAAAACATAACTACCCTAGAACACATTACTCAGGAGACTCCCGGTAGCATTGCAGATTTCAAAAATTGACAGCTTCTCCACTAAATATGAAATCTTCAAGTATAACTACAAAAAATATTATAAACATCATAGTCATACTCAACAGCTGGTTCTGGCAGTGCATCGTGTTAGTCATATAATTCTGGGTTTAAAACTGAGGGTTTAAATTCATATTGTTTAACGTTTAACGACAACGTTCGATTGAGAGTTAATAATACAATTCCATTGATTACTTTTCGTCATGGAGTGGGGACAACAAGTGTAAAATTAAATTGATTATCACACGGATAGGAAGAAGTAATGAAATCGTGAAAATAAATTAGGTACCGGTAGTACAGCACACTATCAGGAGATGCCCACAGATGATCTATAAATCTCTCGATTCTGCTTGCCCTTTATGTTTAGAATCTAGATATTTGTCTGTAAGAAACACGACCATTATATAACAGTGTGGCTGCACAACAAACCGTGGCTTTAAATAAATGCAATATCGTTCTTTGGCCCAATAAAATCATTAATTGCTAAGCGTAGTTCTGGATCCGAAATTAAAGCATCGTGTGCATATAAAAAAATAAAATACTGGTAACTTTAACATATTTTATAATGTCTTAGACCTATGACAATCTTTGAGCAAATATGACTGTTTTTAAAAGCAAAGACACCACTTTAAAATCTTATGTTTATACATAAAACAGAAGTCTTTCCTTTTAAAGACAGTTATTTTTATTAAAAAACATTTATCTAAAACAAATTTGAGAATAGTAAAATTATGTCATACATTTTAATGTTTTGCAAATAAATGTTCTTAATAACATTTAAAATAAGCTCAATGTTCTCTGAGTTCACCTTATAACAATTAAATTATTTTCTATATTATAGTAACTCTTCAAATAGTTTTATGTATTATACCAGTATTTTACATTGTCTTAAATGCAATATTAGATTCGCTAAAAATTTTCATGCAAAAATATCAGCGAATTCAAGTATTTTTTAACAGATGAAACATTTTAACTTCGAATCCATTTCAAAAGTGTAAGGGTTTACTATTTCCAAAGTCCCTTCTCCATCCGAAAACCCCATGTAGTGCCACCTTTGGTGCAAAAATAGTGAATCTTATACTTAGAAACGTATACGTAAATTCTTAATATTCAACAGACTCACTTGTTTTTGCCTTTTTGTGTCATATTAGCATTAGTTCGTTAATATTACTGAATTTTACCTGAAATTTAAAATAAATCATGCAATAATCAAAAAACTATAAAAAAAAAGACAATAACGAATTTATATATTAGTTACAATTCGGGTATAAAAGTATATTTTGTATTTTTTCTTTAGTTACATCGTGTTCCGAAACCGTTAGTCTTAATTGATGCAAAACAATGAATTTTAATAAGGGAATGAAATATGTTGGTGTGTGTAGTGTGTTTTAGTTTAATTTTTATTTACTGATCAAATTCAGATTTTTTTACATTTACACGGAGACAAAAGAATATAAAAATGTAGAAACCAGGGATTTCAATTCTTTACAACATTTTTATTTTATATTTTGTTCATTAAGTGTCGCTAACCTATGTCGTTTATAAACCAATAATAAAACAATTTACTAAAATTTAATAAATAGTATAATGTCAAACTGGTAAACTTTATATTAAAAATTTATATTTTTTTCTCTCAGTGTAGAAGTAAACCCTTTAATAGACACTTTTATAACAAAATGTATTGAATATACAAATCTAATTACGCTTAAATTTGATGTACCAATCATCTATTTTGTAGATTAAGTTGTGAATATTAGTAAATTAAGGTGTTCGCATTTAATTTAATATAAATCAGAAAATATATTTTAAATTTTAACAATAAAACATATAGACAAACTTAAAAAAAAACAACAAAAGCATTTACAACAAATATATAATTTATTCTAGCACATTTATAATATATGAATTTCTTAATAAACAAATATATACAATGCAAATACATTGAAATACATTGCTGCATGTAAACTCTGTACATTTTCTACAAGGAATTCTATAAAATTAATTCTATTTCCATTCAGAAAAAATATTGGTACGGTAAACATACTTAATAATTTATGTAAATGTATAACATTTATCTTATTAGTTAACAAATAAAACACCTTTATGTACAAATATATTAAAATATTTATCACGACATAGTAAAAAATGATTTATACATTTTATAGATGTTTGGCACATCTGATATATTAAAGATCAGGTGTACCTGACTCTGTTTCCAAAAATTCGTGGCTCTAACTGCAAACTTGCAACCAACTCGTGAGCTGCATAAAAAGCGCTTCAATCAAATTTAAGCATCAACAAAGGTCACCGTTTACGTTGAGATTTGTTTCGCGAGGGAAAAAATGAAAGAATTTTTTACATTCAAGAGGTGAAAGCGATACTCTGACAAGTATTAGAAAATTGTACAAGCACTCGTGTTACAAAAGCATACATGCATTTTCATGGAAAACAAATTGTGGATTAATAAATGGATGCCATTAACAAACCCATAAAAAATGATAAGAAAATTAATATAAAGCTTGGTAAAGTTCAAATGAATTCTGGATAAAATTGGAAAAGGGATGAGGGTTTACTGAGATACTGTAAATACTACTTGTTGAAGTTGTAATTTTTGCTTTTCCTCTTTACCTGCTACGGTGAGATCGGCCACAGCTTTATCTTTCTGAATGTAAAGTGCCGTGAGCAAGAAGAACAATCCTCCTATAACTTCAACGAATATCGTTATAAATAAAGCATACTGTAAACTGCGGAAGTCGACTAAAGGATCAACCATACTCGGACTATCCTCAGTTTTTTGAACATCTGATATTGAAACTCCAGAACTCATATGCTTTTTTATTGCTTCTGAAACCTGAAAAAAATTTATACATATAAATATAATAAATGAAGTAAATTTTAATATATTGTTGCTTTTAGAACTTATACATATATACCTATATTTTAAGGTGATTCTTCAATGCATGTCAAAAACACCGTCCGGTACCCAGGGTTAATTAATGAACAGAATTGAACCAAAATTTAACATAATGCAATGTACAAGTGAGAGAATCGTTGTATATACTTTTTTTTATCAAATTACTACTTAACCCTGGGTACCGTACGACCTTTTTTCTGTATACATACTGAAGAATCAACTTATGCATATTCACAAATTTAATAAATATATGTTTCGATGTATGTTTCGAATCAATATTCGAATTAATTAAAATCATAATTAAAATAAAATTGCTAACTAATAATCAAAACATTATTATCTTTAACGTGCAGTTGAATTATTTTCCTGTTACGTGATTCAGCACCGATGTTGGACAGTTATCATAAGCAAATAATTTTATCAAGTAATACACAAAAACAAATAGAGCATCATTTCCTACGTCATAAGTCATACAAAAAAAGTAAAACATAACTAATCGTTAAGAAACCGCATAATATTGCATAATTATTAATTTGAATAAAAATTAACATAACTTACTAAGCCAATAAGATATGGACTTCCAGCATCTCCGAATGCATGTGCAAAAAGTATTTGAAAGGCTTCAGCTGTTGATCTTCTTGTAGGAATGACAACATACTGAAAATTAGAATTTTAATTATTATTTTTTAGATACTATTTAATGATAAAATTAACATATTCTTCATAAATACGTACAAGTAACATGTCTGCAACGATAGACCAATTCATATTCAAAGCTAATTGTCCAAAAAATACAAGGGTATAACAAATAGCCGAATGTGAGCCTGCGAAAATGCAAGCAAAAAATATGAAAGGCGCGCTGATCAAAAGGCCAACAGCACAAATCACTGGGTCGGCTTGTTGCCAACGCACCCGCAATTTTTGCGCTAAAATTGACCCGAATGGTACTCCTATTAGACCAGCTATCATAGCAATCAGTCCAAACTTATATGCCACACTAAAAATGTTAAAATTATTATAATTTTTTCTATAACGTATCATAACAATGATTTTATTCAGTTAACTAACATAACATTATTGCAAGTCATATTTATATGATATTTACATTCATAAATATCTTTCATTTTGAAATTAATGCTTTAATTTTATTTATTTTTTAATATGATAAGTTGAACATACAATATGTGATATAAATTATTTCTTATAGAATTTAATTAAATGACTTTGTATTTTCAAAAAATAATTTTATAATTGATAACAACAAATAGATTGTTTATATATAAACAATAAATTATATTTACTCGTCTTCAGTCATAGTAGCTCCATTTTCCTGCAATTTAAGGCCCATTTTGATAAAATCAGGACCCCACCAAGCTAATGCTCCAGCCACGAAAGAAACACAAGTAAATCCTGCTGTAGAAAGCATGAAACTTTTACTGCAATATAAAATAAATAATTATATTGATTTATCCTTAATTGTATAAATTGTAATTTTCTTAATTACATGTTTAATATCATAATATTTGCAGTAACGTAGTTTGAAAGTTGTTATATGATTCATATAACTTACTGAATCTTCATTTACTTACTTTTTCATCAATGCTTTAATATCATACATCCATGTAGTGTTTGCAATGTGACCACCGCCTTCTTTTTCACCTCTAATCGGATCTTGAACTAATAATAAAATTAAAAAAATGGCTACTACACCTAAGATAGGAGTAACTCGTAATCCCCATTGCCATGAACCTGCAGCCTTAGCTGTCTCTCCTCCAATGATATACCCAAGTCCGCTAAAATGTTTTAAAGTCATAATATATTAACAATAGTATTGAAAAAATTAAAAATTAACATTTAAAATTATAAATAAACAATACAAACAAAATATAGATAAGCAGTTTACAACTAAAAAAATGAAAAATTACATTCAGTAGTTGTGACATTAAAATATTTTAATCTGATCCTTCTAATAATATAAACATTACAATTAAACATTTCAACAAATATTATAAATTAACAAAAAATAATGCTATCCTATAATTCTACAACTAACGTAAATTGTTTTATCTGTTTCAGATGTAAGTAATTATCTTTAACGACTACAAAGCAAGGAGATAACGTAAGTGTTGCTCTTCTCATTTCACTTACCTTCCAACTGGAATTGCAAAATAAAATAATGCAAGCATTTTCGATCGCACATCTTTTACAAATAAGTCGCTAATTATCGTTGGTGCGATTGTAGAATAACTTGCTTCTCCGACACCAACAAAAGTTCTAAATAAGAGGAACCATCCATAGGTCTAAAAAGAAACTTGATTTTAAAAATACTTATTTTTCAATTATCTTTATTGATTTTTTATTGTTAAACGCAAATATTTACCTTCATATAAGATCCAATGAAAGTTGTTAGACACCATAAAAATACACCAAAACTCATGATGATTTTTCGGTTATACCGGTCACCCAGGTAGCCGAATAACGGTGCAAATATCATATAGCTGATAATGAACGCCGTTTGAAGCAAACCCATCTCATCATTTTGCTTATTGAATAGCGATCGTAAATCACCAAGTATCGCTGCAAAACACGAGTTTGTTTATTATCATTGTTCTTAGAACAATTGACATTGAACTCTCACAAAAGTTTAACGTTGATAAAAAAATACTTCGTTTAATTGAAAGTTCAAACATATTGATGAAAAGTTATTTTACTGCTGTTGTTTCTCCTCTAAATTAAATCATTTCATTTTAAAGCACAATATTTGTTTATTTCGCGAATAAAATTATAAATTATGTTTACCAATTGTAACTTAAAATTGACTGAAATAAGCTCAATTTTGTCAACAAACAGTATTAATAAATTTTATTTACAACGGAAATGTATTTAAAGAACGTACTCTTTAAATATACTTCCGTAAACCTAAAATTATTTTCATTCAGTAGTACATAAAACTCATTCAATTTGATTGTAATGAGGATATCGTAGGATGTTGTGATTGCTTTAAAAAATTATTTTATTCCTTCATTACATTTTTTGCATGTCAGTATTTAGCAGACTAATTGGTCAATAGACCGTGTCTTTTAAATCACTTGAGGCGCAGTATGTAATTTATGACTAAACTCTTGATTCTATTAAGGTAGTTTAAAAAAATATTGGTCGAAAATGGAAATGTTTTTATAGTAAAAATTTATCACAGATAATATAGTATTATTAATTCTTTAATATCGATTTAGTTATATGTCATTTATTATTTATATTTAGAATGAATTATGCATATTTCTACCTTTATTATAATTAATAAAATAAAGCTAATAATTTTGTAGAATAATGTTAGTTTATATTTCCAATAATATAAAATTGTTGTTTTAGAATAAAAATGTTAAAGGTGAGAGTTCCTTTACACTGTTATCATAAATGAAATAAATATATAACTAATAGAAATCTATTGATAATAAATATTTCAGCAACAGTCCATTTTTAGTGAATGTAGTGCAACAGAGTTTAACATTAGGTACAATTAATAAAATAAAATATTAAGATTACAAGTATAGATAAAACATACTTTAATGTGACAAAAAATAACTTTTAACATGCTTAATGATTCAGGTTTTAATTTCAACAAAATTACTTTAACATTACTTTCTTTACTGCTGGTAATTAATTAATTTTAAAAGTTTCTAAATTAATTAGTACATATTATATATTAATTATAAACTGCTTAAAGAAATTTTATTATTTGATAACTTATTACTCCTGTCTGGAATAAATAAATTTATCACCCACAAATATTTTAAAAACATTTTCAATCATAAAAATACTGGGCGCACATTACATTATCCAATTCACACTACTATATTAAATGTTTATAAGACAGTTCAAGACACCGAATCAAATCATTCAAACATTTATGAATTGAATATTCGCAGAATATTGCACCAATTGAGGCACACCACAATAACAACCATTAATTTAAAACTACCATAAGAGAAAAGAAACATTGGATAAACGTTTGTGCACTGGATATTGTTTGATGAAATACTTAATTCTTTTGAATTAAGTTTCAAATGTTTGCACATTAGGTTGTTAGTAATACGTTACAATATTTTTTTATTTTTGTAATACATCCATGATAAAAATTGCCAAATATTCAAATGAAAAAAGAAAGACAAAACGTTGAAATTATATATAATTATGTTGCATTTCTGATATCTAAAATGCACTGTACTTTTATAGTTACCACATTTGCATATTGCTCAATATTAGAAGGTTGATAATATTACATGTATACAAGTACATATTACATTTCATTACTTTCAGATAAGTCTAAAGTATTTATTACAAAATAAAAGTTCAATCAATTGACAGTATATAATTTGCCTATACTTTTATATGCATTGCAATACCGTTGATAACATATAAATAAAATAACATTTTCCAAGTTTATAAATGAAACTTAAATGTATTAAAAATTTAAAATTTAAAAATAACGTACCGTATTCAAATTTTGAGCAAATAAAATCTGTTACTATGAAAATATCGTATTTATTTTACAAATAAAAATTATACTTTTTTGCACACAAACGATTTATTTTTACTCTTGAACTCAATTGTTCAATGCTGACACTGCAAATGATTGTAATATTAAAATTAGTATCAAATTATCCGTCGCTAATCTTTCCTTTTCTTGTGGGAATTATAATATTAAAGTCTTAATGTTATAAAGAAATGTTTATCTACAAAAAAAGGGTGCGCTTCAAATGAAATGATTAATTAAAGAATGAAAAAGAAATTAAATGAAGTATAATAACGAAATGAATATACCGATTAAATTTATAAAAAAAAGTAATTTCTAACAAGGTATCTTGTTTCTCGCCTTACCCGGTATGGTAAACCTATCCATATAATTAATAAGGTTCACATAACACAACACAAGCACGGTGATCCATTCTCTCTTTGTGATAGTTTTTTGCTCCGCGGATTCTGTCCGCTTATTTTGCACACTCTGTGAGTTTTCCTCGTTATTGACCACCAGGTACTGATGCGACGAGGTCGACGTGATCCTCGTTTCATCCATCGCGTTGCTCTTAACCTAAAATTTCCTCACAAAAATATAACCTCACGTGCGAACTCGTGAAAACCGCAAATATGGAGGAAAATGTGATGTCCACTATAGACCGAGCATTTTATCCTTTAAGAATCGAGAAAGCGCCGAGACGCTCACTAGCGTACTTGTACTCGCTTCAACTCGACTGTCGTCCAGACTCAGACACGTCAGCGAACGTCACTAACATTTATATTCGCGCGTCGTGACATCACATACGTATCTTACCGCGATCTTTGAATACGTGACATCACATCGCATCACGCCACTTTTCCCTGTTCGGCTTACGTGGTTGGTCGGAAACTGTCTGGCCAGGCGGAGGCAAGGCTGCAGGAGTGGGGGGGTTTCAGGCAAAATAAGAAGGTGTGAATTTAGGATGCCCAAAGCAAATCGCTCGCGCTGAATTTAATACGGCAGTGGCTAAATAAACGATGTTACGCCTCTTTTCTCTACTTTTTATTTTTAAATATTACACACATATTTGCTTAATTATTTGCGACTCTGATAATTAACATATTTCCGAATGCCACAATAAACTAAATAGTCCATCGATGGTATTTCAACTTTTAAATAAACTTTAGACTTTATCACTGAGACTGTGAGTGAAGTTCTTGTGTTTGGAATAAATTATTTAGTTATTATTTACAAGTATAATGAAATTAATTTTCTATACCTCGGAATTCTAATGAATTTATATAAAGAAATTTTATCGTTCCAATAGATTGTGTACTTTTTGTAATAACAATTACGTCATCAAAATAATAACGTAATGTAAATTATATAAATATTTTGATATACTTTGACGTTCCATCGGACGTTATCTACCTTTTAATCCTAAAATAAAATGAACAAATTTTACTTTAAATAATACTTTCGATAATTTAGCTAGAAAATCTAACGATCTTAAATAAGCTTGACGACTATTATTGTTTTAAAGCAAACAGTAGTTGTCAATGTGCTGGTATTTTTTACTAATTTAAGATAGTAAATTGTTAATTTTATAATAGCTTACTAATATATTCGTAATTTTTATTAGATCTTTTCTCTCTGCGGAGGTTTAAAATCATTTAAATCACATGTTATTAATTTCGGTTAGATATTTTTTTATTCTGTAGTATATAAATAATTGAAACTTGTATAATTACTTAATTATAAACAATATTGATAACTTCGTTCAATATTAGCTGTTTAAACGAGCAATTAAAATGTCTTTAGCATTAAAATTAGTTTTTTTTGTTACTCTGTTAATTACATTTTTATAACTATTTATTAATATTTTACATATTCAACACAATGTAAAAAATTATTATTCCTATTTAATATGCATAATTTAAAACACATTTAAATGATCTTTTCATTAGAAATGATTTGTTTTAACGTAGAATATAAAATTGTGCTCAATTCGAATAAATGGAAATAAATCTAAAATTTCAAAATCTTAAATTAGTTTTTTTCCTATCTCTTTATTTTTAATAAACATCGTACTGACGTAATGAATGCTTATTTTGTATTTACAAAATTATTCACTTCGTCAACAAATTGCATTTATAAACAAAATATGATCTTTAAACATTATTGAGTACATTACAATTTGTTTAAACATAAGCATGTTATATTTATATAACTTAAAAAAAAATACACAAATCAGATAAATTTATTAAAGTTGTAATAAAACATACACAATTTGATAAATAAATGCAAATATAAATCAAGTACATTTGGTTATGCTAAATCAACAGCATGCTCAGACCCAATTTTGATAAAAGAAGTAGAGAAAAATATTCATTCATTCGCTTATTCATTCATAATCACGTACAGTATAAGATGCTCATGAAAGAAATATATTTTGATTCTTTCATTCATTGTCAGCCCTTTAGTTCACTCTTCATTTCAAATAATGATTTTACATAAGAATGACATAAATTATTCAAAGGTCTCATTTAATAAAAATCTTTATTGTATAAAATATTGCTACAAATTTTATTAATGGGAATATATACATTTCTCTTTATATTTGGTTGGTGAAAAATGCTGTCCAATATCTTTTAACAAAAATAAATAAACCAAATTAATTATAATATTTAAAATTATACATATTTATTGGAATGTTAAATATATATTTAATAATAAATAAAATATAATTATAAAATTATATAATTAATAAATAATTATATAGTTATTATAATTGTTCTTAAAATAGTTACTATTGAAAAATAAATTATGTTTAGTTATTAGCAAAAATTAATGACTTAAGGATAAAAATATTAAATAGAATTTTTAAGAATAACAATTTTATTTGGTATAATTACATTTTAGAATAAAGATATACAGGAAGAAAAGAAATTGGGATACTATAATTTTATACAAGTCATTAATTCAATTCATTATTCTTTAAGATTAAAGAGGCCAAATTCCATTACAGCCATAGTAAACTGAAAATAAAATTTATAATTATTACAAATTTTGTCCAATGGTTCATTAAATTATCGTTTCAATAATGTATTAAATAATGTCTGACATTATTTTACTTTTTACACATTCAACATAAAGCCAACGGGCATCTATTACTACTACTAACTTAAAAATATTTATTACCGAGTTTTATTTCATTTATAATAAAATAAAGTAGTTTTCACTGAATAATTTTTATCTTATACTTACACGTACGTTAAGCAATTTTTAGAAATATATAAGTATAAAAAATTTGTTGCAGTTTGCAGTAATTTTTACTTGGATAAAAGGATTTCAGAAGTTTCTATTTTTAAACGTTGTAATAAACATTATAATATATAATATCACAAAAACATAATGAAAATGATATTTAAATACATATATATGTTGATAGAAAACTTACTTCATGAAATGTAAGGGTGGCATGCCAGGATCTGCACCTTTTTTGAATCCTAAACAAATATAATAAGTAAATAAAACAGATGAAGAAAATGATAATCATATTTCAATGTTATTATGAAATTTTGTAAAAATAAAAATGGAAAAGAGGAAATCATTTTGTGTATTCTAACCTAAATATAATATCGTTGGAATAAATCCCCAATGGTACACAGTTTTTGTGATATCTATTACGATAGCAATTTTTCTTTTTGTTCGCGGCGAAAGACCCATTTTGTCAAATGTTTAAAATAATATTCGTTTCAACTTATTTGTAGAATGTTTTTAAAGTTATAACGTTATAAACACGTGAAACCAAAACTGATTAACACTTATTGCACTATATATGACTATATAAAAACGAAAATCTTATGTTGCCAACTTGTCGGTATAAATGGTATGTATACAATTCAAAAATAGTAAATCGTCACCTCTCTAGATAACAGTTGAACTTTCCTATGGCAAATGGCGTATTCGGAAACTAACTTTAGTATAACTTCAGTATGAAATGTTGGTAGAATATGAAAACATATGTTCGTAAAGTTATCAAATCTTTCAACTGTTTGGTTACTTTTCGAACACGCGTTAAAGAAAATTTTTATAACTTATCTGAAACTAGAAACTTATCAAACATGGGTTTTAGAAAAGTTTCATAACCTTTATCACTGTCAAAATTATTCAATGACGAGTTTTGTACTATTCTATTCATAGCATTATTCTAGAATATTATTTAACCTTAAATAATATTGTAGGGATATTACACTAATATTATTTTATATTCTAAAAATATTTCTAAAATATTATTTTATATTAAATAATATTATTCCCTTATAGGGTCGTCATATATATTTAAACAAAACAAAAGTGTAAAAAAATATGTCAGACGAAAAAGAGATGGACGTTATATTCGATCTTCTTGATTCATCCT
>JABFPN010002522.1:0-21860 GCA_022817305.1 Leptoteleia sp. ZL-2020 | reverse complement strand
AATGTGACTTTGGGGACAGTCCTTAAAACTACCAAATGTCCTCAAAACTGCCAGTAAACAAGTCAATAAAATGGCGATTTGGTCTCAAAACTGCCATTAGAATAATATATATATATATATATATATATATATGATATTTAAAAGTGTATATTATACTATAATAAATGAGCAAATTAATTATAGTAAATATAATTGTATATAAGTAAATGTACTGATCTAAAACTCAATATAAATTAAGGTTGAATTCAAAAAACAACTTTTTATAATGTATTAAATAAAAATGTTGCAACATCATGTTTATAATAGTCAAATATTGAATTTTAAATGTAATACATGACATTTTTAATTCATTATATTAGGTGAAAATAATTTCAAAACGTGCCATAAATTATTTCATTTTACTTTTCATAATTTAAATAATATGACGATTCTAGACTAGACACGATGCACATTTAAATGGTTACCTTCAAAGACAACAAGTATTGTTAACTCATCAATTTATTAACTAATCAAATCTGAATTGTTTCAATTTCATACGACAAAAGTGAGAATTATATGCATATACAATTGTCATCGTTTAAAAAGCATTAGTAGGCAGATACTATTATTATTTATAAGTTGATAAGATATAGAATTAACATGAGGTCTACCTCAATAAATTTTATTACTTGATTTAATTGATTGATTTATTTAAGCACAAGTATAATATTTTCTGAAAGAAAAAAGTTTAGGCACTTGAAGTTTAGCATTGATAAGAATTTGTCAGTAAAACACTAAAAATAACTTGTTAGAAAATTTATAAAAGGTATAAACAATAATTTATTTGATGAAAGTTTATACGAGATAAAGAGTAACTGAATAAAAATATAAAAGTCATTAAAATTTATTTATAGGAGGGTTTAGGGAAAGTATGGTTTATCTTTGCGGGCATTATCATACGCTTGGTGGTACAGTGCCTAACATGTACACTTTGCAGCAAGCCGGCTTTCTTGAATTAGAATTGGCTGATTGGAAAGATAATAGAATGTAAGTGCTGCACGAACTAATATTATACGTCTACTAATTTTGCTTTTTAACTCACAACCAAAGCAGTAATGATATAATTTATTTTAGAATAAAACTTTTTTTGTTTATAATACAATAAATATTATTTATTGAGAAAAATAAATTTATCATAAAGGAATGCAAACATTATTAATAGTGAATAATATTTGATTGAGAAATATAAAAATGCAACATTTGTTTCAGACTATGCATATGATAAAAAGAGAAAAAAAAAAACGTACTATATAAATAAATAAATAAATAAAAAACAAACAAACTTGAATTTTGTTTTATCATTAACACTAATATGCTTGGCTTTTATTCCATCAATATTCACAATTAGTATACACGCGTTTCATTAACAATTAGCGGAGGTTTTTGTCTTATCCACGCCTCTTATTAGGTATCGCCTCGCAGCTATAGATCATGGTCAATTTTCGTTCGTTGACATAAAACACAACGATTGGCCGGTGGCACTAGTCACGAATCCAAAACACGCGCAATTCGCCATGCCCCAAAAAGAGAACATACAATCTCTCATTGATTCCACGCATATCAGGTAAAAATATCATCTTTTTTTCTAAACTACTTTATTTTAGGGGGGGGGGGGGGTTGAAGGATATACTCTATTTAAAATACGAAATAATTAAACAGATTTTGCTTTTGTTTTGTATTTAATTCCATGTTTTGTCATGTCTTCTATTTTACATGTCAATTTTTCTATTCAGTTTGCCCAAATATTGTACACTCGACTTCCACATATTTGCTTTTCCGGCGCAGAAGATCACTGCGCAACTGCAATACTCGATTTCATTGTTTTAAATCTTATTGACATATAGCGGGTTTTGTGCTTTTTTCTCATTGATCAGATTTCAGCAAATGTATGGAAGAAAAAGAAGCAAATGTGTGGAAGTCGGGTGTATTAACATTTTTCAATTTCTAAGTACTTTATTTTTCAATAACTGATTTTATACATTATTTGACCGAATAATAATATAATACATATTCACTGCCTATTATGCTTTGCAAAAAAAGTATTTAAAAATAGACGAATATTTTGATTCAGAATTTTAGCGTTTTCTCCGTCACCCATCGTAAAAGTGGAAGTAAGGATTAACAATAATTCGTGGACAAAATGTACCCACGTGAAAGGACCACTTTACGTTGCAAAGTGGAATCCTCACGATTATCTGACTGGAATTAATACAATTCAGGTAGTGTTGTTCCCATGACAGTTTATCAATTATTTCTCAATTTTCTGATTCTCTTCTTTATATACTATCAAGTGCAATTTCATCTTCTTTTTCAGGTATCCGTTGCAGACGCTGACGACAGAGAAAAGACTTTCGATCAACCGTTTTCTTTAGATGGAACTAGAATATCATTTAACGTTTTACCGAGGATTATTCTTATGTCCAATGCTACCCATATCGTAAGTAAAGATTGCACTTTACCTTTAGACGATGAAGGGTTTTCACGTAAACAAACGTTTAAAATTCTTCTTTCTTACAGTTTCAAATTTTCTTCAGCATCACTTTACTTTCTTTAATACTTCCACTCTGCTTGTTGCGTTTCCTTCACGTTCTTCAAAAAGGTACATTAAAGAAATTTACAATTTAAATAATCAATAACAGTGATACTTTTAACGCGTGTGCTGTCAAAAAAAATGCCTATTATTGCCTCCAAGATGGTATTAATTAAATATTTTTAAATACAGTATTTAATTATTACAGGTAAACGGATAAGAAAGTCGCGCGCTAAAATTACGATATTCCATGCTTGGTGGAGAAAATTGTGGATATTATCTACCGTTGATCGCATTTTCTTCCCTTTGGTTCTCTCTGAACTGTATTTGAAAATTGGTAAGAATAATTGAGTCCCTCAATTACCAAGTGGTGCGAATTGTAATTTTGTCTTGAGATAGTTATCGTTGCATTTGTACCGATTATTAAACATTATATTAATCCTAGTTAATAAACAAGAAAATGTGGAGTTACACCACTTGGATTTTAAGAAAAATAGTAGCCTTTTTTAAAATGTTTAATGCAAAATATTGTGCGTAACGTGTGCGTTGCTTTCATGATAATAAAATCTTGAGTGCGAGATTTTCCCATTTTATAAAGTCAAAATACAATTTGACATTGATAAAGAACACTCGTCTCATTTTCATTATTATGGAAATATTTATTAGTTGTACAAAATTTAAGTAACAATTGAAAAAGATTGTATTGAAAGAGTTTTTCTTTTATATTACTGGAATAACAGTTGCTGCCTTTTAAAAGTGTTTAAAAAGTTGATTTAAGCACATTAATAATTATCAATCATTTCTCATAATTGAATTCAATGAGAAAGAAGAAATTACTCTTGGTATCAATTTCAGGATATATTAAATAAGTTAATATTTTGTGCTATTACACATACAAATCTTAAAGATTTTAAAAGCTGCTTTTATCGTGATCATTTTTAATAGTGAAAATGTTGACATTTTAAGAATATTGTTAAATTTATAGAAATGGAATTTAAATGTTATATGAGTGTAGAAATCTTGACTTTGTGACGTTACTATATTGCGATTTATCATAATATTCGATAAAAAAAGCATCGATTATCAGTATAATTTATTTATTATATAAAAATTCTTTGTAATAAAGTTATTAAAATGCTGACTTTTAAATTCAAGGTCCATGGATAATTGGAGAAATCATTGACAATCATATTGGAGTAGTATTTGCTTGGGGTACATTCATTGGAAATTCTTTTTTACCCGGATCTTTCACATACGCTTATGGTTACTTTCAACTGTCTTCTTTCCATCTTCCACTCACACTGTTATTAGCCCACCGAATTGATAGAAGGTAATTTTTCAAAACAAAACAACATAATTATTTTACATTAGGTCTGTAAAAACATCTGTGCAGCAAATTTTGTTCAAGTTGAACACTATGTTACGAGAGGTACTTATATTGTAAAATTTGCTTACTACCTTTATACTAATATAAAGATTACAAAACTTTGTTACATAGATTTTTGGTTTTATTTTTACACAGTAAATACGGCCTTAAGGAACTACACTCGACATTCAAAATAATAACAGAATTTGATAAAATTCTGCAAAATTATTCACAACTGTTTAAAACAAATACCACTCGACGCTCCCATTTTCCACCTTCTCATTTTCAGCGAAATTTCTTCCCCATTTTCAGCGGAAATGTTCCATTTGTTTCGTTATATCCGGTTCGCTGTTTAACCAATAATAACTGAATATCGATGGCTGGAAATTTAAACTTGCTTAATTCATTAATAATTGTATACAGTTTAAGGCAGGTTACAACCGAAACAACCGAATAGAAATAACCAATGAAAATATACATGCGCTAAACACGTGCGCAATTGCTCCACGCTGAAAATGGGAGCGTTTTCGGTCTCGATCTCGCGGAAAATGGGAGCGTCGAGTGTACCTGACTTTTTTTTTCAAATTTCTTCACCATGTAGATTTTTCAAAAATTAATATCAAAATGTGTTGTTTAACAGAGCCTCTTGTGGATTAAGTCTTATGGACTTTATTATAAATTGATATAAAAAGATTGAAGGAATGAACATAAAATTCTAATTTTTTTTTTTAAAATTATCTTACGATTTAAATTAAACTAAAGAAGAATCATTCACCATGTAAATAGAAAAAAATCTTAATTGAAACATCAATTTTTATTGTCAATAACGATATATTGGCAAGAATTTACAAAGACATGATAACATTGTAAAGTGCGTACAATTTAAACTTCGATATATAATGATGAAATGGTATATTACTCAACGAGGAAAAAAGTGGTTTTAAGTTGGTAACCCAAGCCAAAGGCGAAGGATTACCAACCTAAAACCACTTTTGTTCGAGTCGAGTACGATATTTTATTCATCATGAAAGTCAAATATGTTGGCCGCCCACAGGGCTACCAATACATGTCATTTTTAAGGTTAATAAAACATACATCTTTTTTTCATTCAACATTCTATCTTGAAAGAATATAACATTCGTACTTTCATAAATGTTTCAAGTAATATCAAACATGAAAATTAATAAAATATTATTAAATTGAAGGTTACAGACAATCGGAAAGCCATTAAAACAAGCGCAGCCTTTATGGCGAATATATTTACAGCATATACCATTCATTCTTCTGATAGTAATGCAGTTGAGTATGGTATATTTTTTTTGGTTGGCATACGGAACAATGGCAACTTTACTATGTCCGTTGCGTACCTGGAGCATTTTCTTAGCATTATTTCTTTGGCATCAAATTTACAAAATGCCAGATCACTGTATGAGGTTTGTAAAGAAAACTTATTGTCGTATCGGAAGATTATACAAATGTTATGCTCAGCTTTTATTTCAATGATTGGATATTAATTTTAATTATTTCCTCTTTACAGATCAGCGGCAAAAATTTGGTATCCCGACAGTCCTGTGTCGTAGAATACTTTGCATACAAGAGCATTAACAAACGGAACGATGTATCATATATTTATAAAATGTTTTTAAAACATGTAAAAAAAAAAATCAATCGTACCTTTTAATAATTTCATAAAATAAAAAAATATGTAGACCTGGTGGTACGCGAGTGTAATACAAAATACATTCCTCGATAGAATATCTACAGACAACCAGAACTGAATTTGCATCCAGAATTAGTGATTGTACAATGTAAAAGTAGCTCCATTGTCTACACTAGTCAAACGAATCTTGAAATTATAAAGAATACTTGAATTATAAAACTCAAATATTTTATAAATAAACTAATTTTTTCAATGTACTACATAGTTGTTGACTTAATAAAATGTTTGTTTATCACTGTATTTTCATCTCAGTTATTTTTAGCACTTGCAATTTTCTCGTCTAATAAATTTTAATTGCAGTTCGTTTTATTATTCATTACATTAAATTTTTGTCTATTTGTAAACATCGTGCAAGCTAGAAATGTTATTATTTTTAGAAAATGATCGTGCATATACAATTGCGCAATCCAATGCTTTAATAGCACAAGACATCCCAAAGATATCTGAAATATCCACGAAATATGAGAAATCTATCCGGAACATTGTCGAAATATCCAATATTCTAACGCAAGCCGTAATTAAAGAACCAACTAAGACCCATTGAATGTAGAATTTTACTGATTCCTCATACTACTTATTTAATGAACAATGTTCTCATTCATTGATGTGATTGATGGATTCTTTTAAAGAGATTCAATAACCAAGTGAAGTTTGATTATCAACAATACTACTTTTTGTATTTTCTGTATACGGTTTAAAAGTAATGGCGAATTTCCAGATGCAAGCTCAACATTTTCAATTGATTCGTCCAAATTGTACATGGCGCGCCGTTTAGTGTACCAATAATTAACAAGTATTGGTACAAACCCATTAAAACATGCGTCATTTCTGCAAAAATCAATAAAAATGACAACGGATTTAACTGTAAAAAACATCAGACACTTGCTTGGAACAACCAGTAGATATGTTAGCTTTTTCCTGTGAAAATAATTTTCTGAAAGTTGCTGAAAAGAGCTAAAAAATATTTGAAAAAGTGTCCCAATTGTAGCGATTTTTGGTAATTTCCAGCATTTTTCAGCCATTTTCAGTTTTTTTTTCATTATATTGTCATAATTGAACTTGTGGATATCCCCAAATAATAAATAATATTTTTGGTACATTCTGAAAATATCCTGAATATACCAAAGACATATTCTAATGTCCGGCTCAAGAAATATTTCTAGAGCTACATATCGGATATTTTTCCGAAATATTTCGCACATGGGAATATTTTTGACAAAAATTGTTGGAATATTCTGGAGTTTTTCTTGCTATTAGGGATCCCCTTTAAATTTCTTGAAAAGAAGCAGTTGAGAAGTTCAACTTTCAGAAAAATTACTGAAAATTCTGAAAATGTGTGTAATCAAATAGTATATTTTGCACCAAGGGAGATGAAATGATAAATCCCGTTTCCCGAGCAAAGTTTACAAGTCGAGCCGCAGGCGAGGTTTGTAATTGCGAGGGATAGGGATTTCTCATCATCTCCCATGGTGCAAACGATATTTTTCGTCATGAATGAACGGAAAATGCCATTTTTCGAAAACTCCCTAGGGAGTAAAATGGCGTTTTACGTTCATGTATGACAAAAAAGAGTGAATTTAGATTTGTTTAGTAGCATATATGGAAGCAAACGGATTTATTAATCAGCTTACACTCCTTGTAAGGCTTTGTGGGCGGCGTCAGTTTCAAGGGCCAAAAATTGGCGACATATTTTTAATGATATTATCACGTCAGTAGCCGAATCGTGCCAAAAAAAAAAAAAACTCGCCATCATCACCATTGGCTTAATTACAAAACTAATCAATATTATCATTGTGCTTATCAACTTTCGGTTTCAAAGTTAATTATCAACTCAAGTTCAAAATCTGAACTACTCCATTGGATTGTCAATTGCACACACATATACACATACACACTCACGCACGCACGCGCACACACACACACACACACTTATTAAATTGTAAAGTTGGCGATAAGAATAATAAATGGAGTGAGAAAGTTGTGAATGATGAGGCTTATGGGGAAGAAGAAGGCAATTACGGAATCGAATAGTTTGAAGATTATCTGCTGCTGCGGTTGACGTTAGTAACAAGAGTAGATATGAGGAGTTGGGTGATATGGCGCCAGCGTCGAGAACTCCATCCCTCATTATTGTTACGTATCTACAATCATTAAGCCTCTATTAAACTGTACAAAACGCTCATTAATTATTTCCAATTTTCACATTTATATTCATTTCGAAATGCCAGGCTATATTTTGATGTGATTCGCCGCTGCTTGTATACAATATTTGACAGTTTACAATATTTGAGGTTGATTTGCAACAGTAGCGTATCTATTTAACGGTAAGCAACCTTTCCGAATTCAATTCTATTCATATTTTATTAAATCGCCAACACACTTGTAACGAACCGCATGCCGCAAAATAAAAGCCAAACGCCCTTTTGTTGCTTTTAATTTCTTGTCATTTTACGCTTTTTCTCATTCACCTTTTTTCATTCGAGCGTTAAAACTCTGCTACTTTGGCGGCGCACGTTATTATTTTAGGATTATTAAATCGTTCCCATTGGTTCGTTTCGCGGGGGTTTATTCTATCCTGATAATAATTTATATTATCGGTGACATGCATTTTTTGCACACTTTACACAGGGAAAAGGGGCGCAACAAAATAGATGGCGTAAAGAAAGGCAGGTTAGGAGTTATTGAAATTGCATAATGTGGCATTTTAATTATAGGAAAGCTAATAAGGCGGTGTCAATTGATACAGGGAACGATCCACGCTTTCTTTTTTTCGTATATAACAAGTTATTTCGTGTAAACGAGGAAGAAAGTCGCGCGCTGAATACGTGTGTGTTGTCGCAAATCACAGTCTAATGTCATTTGGGCATCACTAGGAGGAAATAGTGTAATATCATTGTCATCAAACAAATCCCGGCTCGTTTCCTTGTAAAATATTATTATTATCAATAAGTTTCGTCCAGCAAAGCACAGGAAGTATTGTGACGTTTAATTAAACATCTTTGAGTTTGAGCAGAATGTGGCCAGTTTGGCTATTTTAATATTTTATACTCATTTGCTCATTTGACAAATAAACAATGAAACGTTTCGGACAGTTTATTGTTATTAAAACAGACAATTCCATCTTATTTTTATTAATTATAATGGTTTAAATCTAGTTGCCTGTTAGTAAACATTGGTAAACATGGCAATCCATATTGATTTTTGATTACATTATGCAAAATATATAATTGATTGATCGTGACAATATTGAGAGAACAAAGTGTAAAGAACCAAACAAATTGAATAACAGTTTGAATTTGATGGTATTGTGAAAAAGTGAAGGAGGAAATTGGCCCTTTATTTACCCAAAGTTCAATGCTCATCTGTGATGATTTGAAGTTAGAAAAAAAAATAATTTGTTGCAATCTTTGGAAATTTATTGTTGAATTTTTTATTAACCAAAAGTATTCTTTGCCAATATATTTTCAACAAATTATTCATCCTCTTTGAGAACAAAAAAATAAGAATAAAACATGTTTAACATTTGTCATTCCATTTTATTTTTGTTTTACAAGAGTAAAGATAAATTTAACATATAATTTATCTTTACTTACCAATATATATTGGTATATTATCAAATTTATATACAAAATTTATTCGCGACATTGGTATTTAATTCGTATTATAATATAAAAAGAGGATTTTTAAAATTATAAATTGACCATTTTCTTGTAAAGTATACAATTCATTAAGAAAAAGTTAATATTAATGTATAAGTACAGAATAATAACCATGTTTTAAGTTAATGTCGCACAAATTAAATACAGATGGGTAATAATTTTTTATTTTATTTTTAACACTCAATATGGTAAAGTTTAAGTGCATTATTCAATGTTTGACAAGTTAAAATAGATGAGAACTGCTCGACTTGTATTGAATTTCAAATTTTATACATCCTTTGGAGTACCAAACATTTCTTTATTGGATAACAAATGTGTAAGCCATTGATATTTCAATATAATACAATGATAATGTCACATTACATACCACTGATAAATTCTCAATGAAATCAAATCCCATAACAGTTACTTTCTTAGCATTATAATATATATAGATAGATAGATTAGATAGATAGATAGATAGATAGATAGAGGTAACTAATATTTATATTTATAGCATAATTTTAATCTTTAATTACTTAATGAAATCTTCAATATATTATATTTTTAACAATCTTACAAATAAACATGTTTGCAAATGGAAATTATGTAACAACAATTACAAAATGGTAAAACAGTTTAATGTAAAATTTGTTATACATGTAATTAAATTCATTAATAATTATTCAAAGAAATTGCCAGCAAACAATACAGATGGTATGATTTGAAGACACAAATTGAATATCATAGAAATTTACACATCCGGATGAACACGACTTCCTTTACTATGTTTATCAATACTGTCCTTCTCCATTATTTTTGCTTGCAAATAACTTCGCAGAATATGAAAAGCCATGACTCCAACGAATGCACTTTCAAGCAGCCACTTTGGTACGTCGGCGCATAAAAACACCATCACTAAAATGTCAAACAATAATGGACTCACTAATGCCACTGCTAGAACAGAATTCATTTTGTGCAATCTATTCACTTGTTTCAGCTGGCGAGTTTCATTTGCCAGTTGCTGCACCGACGTGCTGGTATCCTCAGGTACCACTTGATCAATTCTCTTGGGTGATACACAATCATCTTGGTCATTTTTAGCCAAAGTCCCTTGTTCATCTTCCAAATTTCCTACAAACCATCCAGCGTTTTCCTTGTTAACGGCATCTTCTTCTCTTTCTTTCTGTACCTTGACATGCACCCTTAACAATTCCATTAATCTCGAGCAATCCTTTGTAGACTTTACGTGAGATACAAAAGTCAACAGTATTGGTACAAAGTACATGGTAAATAACAAGACAAATAGGTGAGTCCTCAAAAGTTCGATAGAAATGGGACATTGATTAAGAGTACGATAAGAATCAAGGCTTCGGACCCTGCGTTCATCAGTACCTTTGTTAGTTTCATTGTACTGACTCTTTACACTCTGTATTCGTTTAATAATTTCAGCATAAATTTCATCGCTGGACATCTTTTTCTCGCCTTGTTCAACCGGCGGTGTGGTTACTTTGACAATTTGTGTAACTGGAAATTGCTGCTCATCCTCAGGATCATCGAATTCGTCAACTATGCTCAAAACTTTTGTGACGTTAAAGTTGATGTTAAGGTCATCTGGAGTGACGCTTTGTTTGTCAAGTTCAGAATTCACAATACTGTTAACATTGGAGACAACGGCATCGAACGCGGAAATATTAACATTTTGAAATTCGTATTCGTCGTTCTCCAGATAATTGTTACTCGATGGCAGAGCTACATTATTTTCTCGTTTACAACAGTTGAAAGGGAAACCTAAAGTTCTGCAACAATCCAGCCGCTCCATTTCTTTGTAATCAAACTGACAGTTTCGTGTAGCCAAGATCATTATAGGTATCAGTAAAACGGTCCATTGAATTATGACAATGAAACTGAATAGTTTCTTATCTGACATACGTCCTATTCTATCTTTCAATTTACTACTAAACGTTGTGTTTTCTTGCACTCTTGGCTTCTTGCTTGTGTTTTTATAATCGAGCAACTTTTTATTCACTTTTGCTGCGTTGAGAGTAATGTAAATGGCAAATCCCAGTAAGGACATGAATGCATTTTCAAAAGGAACCAAAAACATGGCATAGGTCGTCAAAGTGAAGTGCAGTT
The DNA here is from genome assembly GCA_022817305.1 of Leptoteleia sp. ZL-2020. Classification (NCBI taxonomy): domain Eukaryota; kingdom Metazoa; phylum Arthropoda; class Insecta; order Hymenoptera; family Scelionidae; genus Leptoteleia; species Leptoteleia sp. ZL-2020. The sequence goes on along the minus strand of JABFPN010002522.1, from coordinate 10,431 downwards.
TGTCGTTCAAACTGCACTTCATGTCTCCTTCTATTTTCAGCATTAGCAATCCTTGGTTATTCAAAAGCCAACCAGTAACGTTGTTGTTCCAGCCAGTAACGTTGCTTGTCGAGCTTTCCACTAAACTCTCGTGGTTTAATTCGTTTATTATCCAGAGTATAGCAGTGCTAATGCAACACAGAATATCGGATCCTGTAAGAATACAGAGAGATGTTTTTGTACATCTCAGAAACATTTGTTTAAACAGCTGTATGAGTGAAATTAAACTGACGATAACAAGAATGTAACCACTCACAGATAATGTCATCGAATACATTGCTTTTTCTGTTTTTATAAACTTGGAATTGTGCTTTGTTAGTTCTTAAAGTCGTGCGAATAACTGAAAACTTGTACATTTAGTTGTAATATTTATATATCTATATGGAATTTTGATAATAAATAAAAGACAAAAAGGCATCAGGGACTTGAAAATATGAGGGTGCTATCAACTAATGGCTCAGTTAATTACAAGTGTAAAGTGCAATCGATTGTGGGTAGGACCTTAAAAATCAATAATAAACAGCTTTTCGTTGCTCTGCTTCATCATTTACGTCTACTATATGTGCATTGTTTGAAACCATAATAATTAATCTTTGTTATTATTAACATTTACAGGAGTTGCAATTTATTTGTAGAATATGTCAGTCAGACGTCGAACAGATCCCTACATGACCCAGCGTATATGGGACTCGATTAAATTTAATTTACACCAAAGAAGTTTGCCCACAAATGAACGAGTAGTTAGGCATTTATCTCGCATTCACGGTATAACGGAGCACGAAGCTCAGGCCGAGTTGGACAAAGCTGTGGAAGATGGTCTTATTTTAAGGAAAAAATCATCCAGTAAGGGTGGAGGCTTGGACCAAGAGACTTATTGTTTGCCTACCGAACTAATAGAGAAGGATAATTATGACTGGTATTGTTGCAAGTGCCACAAAGCCGGACTCGTAGAGTGTTGCAAGCAATGTCACAATGTTTTTCACAACGAGTGTCATAAAGCAGCGAATCCGGAACAAAAATTATGTTACTTTTGTGAGGTCAGTTAATATAAATCAAAAGTATAAAAAATAAACAAACAGCTTCAAATACTGGAAACAAAAAGATTTTGTTATTTATGAACAGATTTTAATAATATTTAAAAGATTTATTCCACTAATGTGAATGTATCGCTCTTAAATGTTAAGCACCTTTGACGTCCTCTTAAGAAGACTGCCAATTTTTTGTTCCATATGTTGCTGCAAAATGGTGATATCTCATTTAACGAAAGACGGCATTTGAAACTCTCCTTGAATGGGGCGACATCTATTAATAGTTGCTGTAAGAAACAATTGCTGACGAATATTGAAGAAAGCGATAAACATCTCCGATGTTTGCTGAAACTCAATCTTTCAGTCACCTGCAATTATGTTGTATTATGCAATTATTAGAATTAAATTGAAAAAAATAATAATTAGTTACTCTATGATTTACATGCTAGTTTGTCATTTAAATGATGATTATATACACATGTATAATCAGTATGGCCGATAGTACATTATTTGAAATATTACCTTTTGCAAAGACAAAATGAAACATCGCTGTTTTGAGATATTAGTATATTGTTTAACAATGTCGTTGTCATTGAATTGCAGAAGATAAATAAGGAGAACACGAATCTCGATAAAAAAACGTTAAACCAGATATTGAGTTTTGCGTGTGGTCACATGAAAGCGAAACTGCCACAGGAAATTACCAACCGCATAATAGTATTTGATAGTTCGCAAGCTACTGGATCTGTAAATGGATTTTCTGGACCAACGTGGGTTAGCGAGGGAGAGGATGCTTGGCGACCGGATATGCTCATCAAAAAGCACATGGATTTGGCTATAATGGATTTGAAAACTAGTCAAAATGAATACAATAACCTTTCGGAATTTGAAGCTGATGCGCACAATATTCTCCATAATATAATTATTTATCACGGAGGTGAGATTAGTCGATACAGATGTTGATAAAACATTAATATAATCATTTCAAACCCTGTTTAAAGGTATTATTAAATACCAATAATAGTACAACAGACGCATCCACAGATAAATTCGATAGTTTCGATAGGTGCAGCTGCTGTACTTTTATAGATAGCTGCTGATTCAGTGTGTTCGGAAACCATTCAGAACAATTCCAGCATTGATATTAATGTAATTAATAATATTTTCCCTAAAAGATTTTTTTCAAGTTATCAATAGCTCCTGTTTCAGTATCCCTGTATAGTAGTATATTTTTTTGATCTGTTTATCGATTAAGGTGATGTATAAAGTCTGCTGTAACGGAATTAGTGCCTTTTGTCATCAGAATTTAATTAAATTTAATTAATATTGACTAATTAAATAAAACAAATCAATTTTTGATCAACGATTCGACCTTTATTGTGGTCATTTTCAAGATATGTGGAACAGAATTAACAATCTTTTAAATTATTATTCAACATCAAAGCCGATACTGCAGGGCGTTACTTATGCTTTGAACTTTACTTTAAGGGGTTAACCTAAAAATGACTACAATTCAAAAAATAAAATTCTAAAAATTACTACAATTCAAATGAACACATTATTGTAAGACAAATCTTTTAGTCGCTGTACAACTAAAAATTAACTCCAAATATATTGTAATTAACGACGTTTAATTTAAATGTTGAAATTAACGAATATAACGATACATACGACGTTAATGTCAATGATTTTGGAATGTAGTTTTTATATATATTTAATATATATATTTACAGCAGTTTTATTGTCGGAAGAATGGATGCACGGTTATGATAATTTTGTGCAATATTTACATATAAAGTGCATATACATACATACTCTGACTCCTATATAAAATGCACATTTTATGCAAGGAGAGAAAAGATTAGTAAAATTTACTGACATTCTTAGTAAACTGGTTATATATTGGCAAAACTTTAAAAATTACTATCTTAAGTTAGTAAAACATATCAAGTTATTGAAAATGATTGTTAGAAAGCTGACACTTTTTACTAACTTAGGATAGTAATTTTTCAATTCTTGCAAGTATATGACCAGTTTATCAACAATGTCAGTAATTTTTATTACTCTTTTCTCTCCGTGTAAAAATAAGAAATAGACGAGAAGGATTTTCTTTCAACAAAATGAAAAATTATATGTGATACTTGTAGAACATAACATCATCGGAGTCATGGGTCGCACTATGTACCAAGACTGCCAATACGATCTACAGGAGATTCGTCGATGTCCTGACTGCTACAGAATATCAAACGAAAAACCAGAGAAGATGTGGTTTTGTATTCCGTGCAATCCGCCTCATCAATTAGTGTATGCCAAACAAAAAGGTTACCCTTACTGGCCAGCAAAGGTTATGAAAATTGAAGGCGACATCTACGATGTGCGATTTTTTGGAGGTCATCACATGAGGGCCAATATTGAAAAAATTTTCATCCGTCCAATTACCGTCAATATTTCAAGTTTGCAGGTATTTCTACTCTAATATCAATAACTGTAAATAGTCAAAATTGAAACAATATTTATCATTATGCAACCAAAGCTATAAAATTAATGATTGACCTCACCAAGAAACCGTACAGAATGGTACATTACATACCGAGGAAGATTTAAGTGGAAATTCAACCCCTCTACGTATTTCTGAATTTTGAAATTTCCTCGCGAGGGAGCGCGAAACGCCATTTCCTTGAAACTGTCCTAGTATTGGAATACATAGTTATTTTCGTATGTAGGACGCAAAGTAAGCAATTGCGACAAGGTTTGTTGAAGCGCAACCGAAACTTGTGACTAGCATAAAAATTAAACCTCACTAGATTATGGAAACGTTTTGGCAGTTTTCTGTAGTAAACAGTCGTGATAGAGTTTGAAAAAGTAGTCGACCACTTTCCGTCGTATTATATAAACTGTTCCATACATCTATATAGAGCAAATGGTTTTTTTTTTTTTTTTTTTTTTTTAGTATATTTTCGTAAAGAAAGCAGTGCATACTTGGGCAAACTTTAAACAGGCAATTTAATGTGAAATTTATTGATATAGTAGTGACGGATAGATAGATAGATGTCTAGTTTATAATATGTTCAGACCGAATTTGAATACAAAGAGTAAATGCCATTCTAAAGGTAACTTAATAATGCCTCTCTCATAAAAGTCCCCAATTGGTGCTAATAATGAATTCCTTCCTTTTCCCGACCTGTTAGCAATAAGAGAAACGAATAAGAAAAGGATGAAACTGGAAATCCCTTTCAGATAAAACGATCGACCACGTGGAACAAAGCATACGAGGAACTGAAGCAGCATCAGAATTGGTTAAAGAAGACAGACAAGGAGAAGATGGCTTACGCGGCGATCGACGAGAAGGAGTGGCAAAGTCCAAAAAGAATGAAGAAAGTGGACAAGAACAATTCGGTGCTCAAAAAGTCGACTGAGAAACAAGTTATCAAAGACTTGAGAGTTACGGTCGAACGTCTGAGCACTGAGAATCATTCGGACGCGCAACAAGCAGTGGAAAAGGACGAGGACAAGAAGGATCAGCCGTCTCCGCAGAACAGAGCTCAGAGCGAAGAAAGACAAGTGCCGGAGCTACCAATTGCCGAGGATGAACCTGCTATGGAGATTTCCAGTACTTGTCCTCAGGGCTTAAAGAAGGAGGGTTCGCAGGAAGACATGGTGACTTCAAGCTCGCAAGAGCCGAGATTTAAATGCGTCTTTATTCAAACTGACCCTGTACAGACTGAAGTTACACCCGCAAAAGTAATTTCTTATTCCCTACCAGATGTCATAGTTGATTGTATTATTGACTTTTTGGTAAAAAGTACTCTTCGCGAATAATTTATTCTCTTCAACAAATGTTTATCTTTTACGATTGTTTTTAAAGTATTATTTCTTAATTTGCACGGGATTAAAGTATTGAAGTAGGTTGCACCGCTAAAAGAGTTTTGTTTATATTATTAGTATAATTTAAAGTTAACTACCAATAAATAATACTTAACAATGTGAAAGAAATAATACATGGCGAATTGTAAATAATCTTAATTTAAATCAGCTAAAATTCACTCGAGTCGGCCGGTATGTCTTTTTAAACTAAACGAGTTTACAATTAAATTATCTGATTGTGTAAATGTGTTATTAAATTTTTAAAAATTAAAAATATTTTCCAAATAATTTAAATTGAACAAAAAACTGTATTTGAAATATTATATTTTTTTTATGACTTATTACATTTACGTCCAGAATTTTTTGTCAAGTGTCTAAATAATGATGGTATGTTTAAGTGTGTGCAATCTGATTTATTGCCTCAACACTTCTATAATAATTATAACAATAAAAAATAAAAATAACGTATATAAGATGTTAGTTGTTAAATAGCGTTTCGTTCCTTGGTTACACAGAAACTCATCAGTAAGGCTGGTATAACCAATGCCTTATACACACTTAAACATACCATCATTATTTAGACACTTGACAAAAAATTCTGGACGTAAATGTAATAAGTCATATGATTATTAAGTGTCGAAAAGTTTCTTGATGAAATATTATATGTTTTATTATTACTACATTTGAAAGTACTGAAAATTGTTGAAAAAGTCGAAAATTGAGAATAATCAGGTTTAATGTTCTTTCAATATTTGCAAGCAATTTATTATGTTCACATTATTCAAAAGGTATAAATTGTTTCTAAAAGAATAAAATAAATTCTTGATACTCATGTGAATTGATATTTTCAGAATAAGCGAGAGCGTAGGACATCGGAACAACCATTGGCCGCAGCATTAGAAAAATTACGTCGTGAAATGGAGCTTGACAAATGCAAAGAGTTGGAACGATTACAAGCAGAACACGCAAGTCAGTTAAGGGAACTCACGGATAAGCATCAGCAAGTCATATCCGAAATCAAGAAAAAACAATGGGTAATAATGCCAATACGATATTTTTTTACGTAGAAAAAAAACTTTTGTGTGCTTTGTGAGAAACGAAAATGAAAGAAGCATCGTCTATTTGAGAGGCTTCAGTACATAACAAGGACTCTTGTGCTTATAACTTGTATGGTTTCTTATAAGTTATAAGGATCTTTGCCATGTATAATAAATAATATATGTACAGCCAGTCCCAATCAAAAGTATAACGAAACCATCAATACCATAACGTTTGTACTACAAAATTCGTTAGAAAAGCATACAATTACTTTTGTAGAAATGTTTCTATTTCAATGTTATTCTTGCCGACTGGCTTTCGGTGGAACTGGGTGTACATAGTATACATATATAAGTGATTTTTTTCTTAATTATACGCGTGCAATGCACTACTTGAAACAATTTTTTCAATCTACTTAAGTTATATCTCGTTTTGACTTATTAAGTCGAAAAAATAAAATTAATGTTTATTTCTTTTCCAGTGTTATAATTGTGAAACAGAGGCTATATATCATTGTTGTTGGAACACTGCTTACTGTAGTACTGATTGTCAGCAGGTTCACTGGCAGAGAGAACACAAAAGAACGTGTCGTCGTAAACGATAATATTTTTTTCCAGTTACTTTACATTTGTACTATTATCGTACCATATCTTGTACGATACACCAAACCACGTTGTATTCGGTATATCGCTGATCAACTTTAATGTTACAGCACATATTAATATATTCTTGACACAACTGGAAGTCAACAAAAATTTACATATAAATTATTTACCTCATTTAGAATTAAATAAAGTTTAATATTTGTTTTATCCTTTCTGTAAGAAACCATCAAGAAAACATATTTGTAATGCTGATTTGAATTTTTTGCAAGATTAAGTTATGCCTGTACAAATTAAAACAAACGAGTTCAAGAAAAATGTATGTGATTCTTGTTAAATTAAATGTAGTTTAAAAAAGAAAGAAAAAAAAAAAAAAAAAACTGCAAGCTTTGAAGAGTGGAAAGAATGTTGGAAAATATCTGATAATTATCGTTAAATTGTGATGTTGTATATTTCAACGATTTGTATTACTCTCAGATTTGTTTTGAATATTTAAATACATTTGAGTTGTTTTTTTCTTTTTTTAAGTTTGTTCTTTGATTATTAAAAAGAAGAATTAACCAAAGTTGTATTTGTATGAATTAAGCAGCGAGCTGAGTTATTGCATCACGTGCAATAATTATGATGTTAAGATTCCCTATTCTTAAAAAGAATTTATATTATTTTTGTAATATTCAATGTTATTTGATCACACGCGGTCATGATTAAATGTCATTTATATATCAGTGTGCATACAAATCATTATTATTATTATTATTATAAGATTTATAATATTCTACCATTAAATCATAAATTGTTATAAGTGTTACAGATTTGTGTATATTTTTATTCGAAATAAATTGACATTGAAAAATTTAACTCAAAGCAATTTTATTCTTATCCTTTTAATGTTACAAACTAGTTCATATTTATTGAATCATTTTTTACAAGCTATCACACAAAACAATTCCCTTACAATTGTATATAAATAAATTAAATCTCATACAAAATAATGCGGCTTCTTTACAGTTATACCATATTCTGCAACAGCTGGTATCAAGTCCTCAATTGATAATGTGTATTTCCTTTCCTTGCCTTTAGTTTTGGTCGTTTGATTTGTGGCTCGATTCTTGCAATGTTGCAAAGCATCATTGGCAATTTCGGATATAAACTTCTGAGCTGCCAAAGCTACTAATCGTACTCTGAAACAAATATTTGTATATTATTTGCAATTATATATTTTTGTTCGGCATTCTGTGATTATTTATTAATGATTACTTACATTCTCGTATCAGCAGTGTTAAATCCAGCTGTGTGCAAATAATATTCAATTACAGCATCTGGGATCTGTGGAAATGAAAAAATTTATATTTATAACATTTATTTAATAACATTTATATTTTTTATACAAATATTTATTTATATTATTTATATTAATAATAATAATTTTAGTAAAATTTAATAAAAATAATTAAAACAAAATAAAAATAAATAGTTATTTATATTAATAACAATATTAGGTAATTATTTGGAATGCCCGCCCCCCAAAGGTGGGTAAAAAATACATGAAATCGATGTATTTTTTCGCCCTGATTACAAATCTGAAAAAAAATTTTGGCGCTCTCTTGCCGTTCAAAAATTATAGCCAAAAAACAGTAAAAATATCAGTTTTTCGCAAATTACTTTGAAACAGTCAACCAAAAAGAATTTTTGTTGCATAATCGTAATCAGCGGAAAAAAATACATGGAAAACATGTATTACATCGTTTGGAAGAGTGAGGATTGTCTCCCTGTAGACGACAATATAGTCACTCGGAGCGCGTCCGGGTTGAGTTGGGCGTGCAAATTTTCGCCCATAATTTTGAAAATATCAACTTTAGAGATATGCTCCAAAGGACCAAAATTACTCCCAACGATATCCTGGACCTATGTGGTTAGTTTAGTTAGACTCTAAAGAAATAAATTTCTTGATGGGTAAAAATGGCAGTTTTTCATAAAAAACTCTAAAACGATCAGCCAGATATTATATAAGAGGATTTATTTATTGACTGATTAATTAAATATTAACAACACTCTTACAAATGTATATATTAATGTAACTTTGACAATATGTGATTTATTACGATTTATTCAGTGTACCTGCAGAAAAACTACACCGAAAACAGTTTTGTGGAACCGTTTAATAAACAGGGAGATCCACTGCACGAAATCATTGTAAACTCACTTCACTAAAGTTTTGTGCAACTGTTAACTAATTTTGGATAAACCGTTTACCCAACGAGGTGAGCCATTGTCTCAAAAGTTAGGTTTCATAAATTTTGGGTAAACGGTTTACCCGAAATTAGGCGACATGCTCTACTACGAGCATAGTAAAGCATTTCACCCACTGATGGCACAGCGGTTCTACATAACTGTTTTCAGTGTACTTCTACTTCATTTTGTGCTACAAAAATGAAGGGAAAAATAATATCAAGAGGTGCCCTGAAATATATATTTCGATATCTATATCGAAGTTCAGTCATTTATAAATGAAGATCTTCGATTATCTTGAGATATTATTGTTGGGTTTAGCAGTTTTTCCTGCTATATATTTGTGGTCATGTTTTTTTCATTCTTAATCCATTGAACAAGACCAACCGCTTATAAATAAAAACTATTATCAATATTCAAATAAATTTATCTCACCGTTGGAGTGTAATCTTCTAATTGTGATAGAAAATCTGCCAGTGATTCTCCTGCAGTTTTTACTTCATCATTCTGGGAATAGTTTGGTGGAGTACTTCTATCAGAATCATTCTCAGCCATTGTAGTTCTAAAATTTAAATTGCATTTTTTAATTGCTACTTAATAGCTATTTATGCACCAAGGGAGACTCAAACGAGATATGGATTTTCGTGAAAACGTGTTAAAAATAAAAAATGTAAATAAATAATGTTTTACATTTAATAGATTTTTCTTCGCCGTTTCATATTCATTATAACCTTAAGTGAGTAGTAATTCAATCTTTCACCTTTTATATATATATTTTTTCTGTTAATTGATGAATATATTAAAAAATAAACATAATATATTTAAAGATATGTATTATTAAGAAGGTTATATTCATTCTAAGCTAGCTGTCGAGTAACATTTAACTTTAACGCACTAAATCTTATAAAATATGATAATTTAACTTACGTTATAAAATTACGAAACAATATAAAACAATGTATTATTTTTTTAAACAATGATAATATTAAACTTTTCCACTGGATAAAATACAACGAACTCTTCAGGAGGTACAAACTCTCATCTAAAATCTAAACCGAGGGTCTGTAGACTTACATTGGATTCTTGTCAATTTCTAAAAAGCGCGTATGCAGCGCCACCAAACGCGGTTAAATGTAGGCAAAAATTGAAAGCCAAATAAGTTTCAATCGATGGATGCTTACACGGGAAAAAAAATAACACTGATACAGCCTTAAGTTACAGCAAATACAGTATGGGTTAACAACATCGCCAATTTAAGACTGATTTAATGTTGGTTACTATGTGATGCAGTATTATAAACTAACATCAGTTCACTAATACTGTTTCAGTGTGGATTTTAAGAGTAAATCAATGGTAAATTTAAGACTGGAAACACGTTTGTTGTGAATTTGTAGTTTCAAGCTAATTTTGATATTTAAATTGTTTTTTGTCAATATTTTGTAGGCTAATGGCATTTTATTATTAAATTAAAAAATTTTATAAAATTAAAAAATTATTAAATTAAAAAATTGTTAAATTAAAAAATTGTTAAATTGAAAAATTATATAAAATTAAAAAATATTAAATTAAAAATAACAAAAAATCTAAAAAAAATTATATAATGTTATTACAGTGTTAATAATTAAAATTCA
>JABFPN010002521.1:0-21889 GCA_022817305.1 Leptoteleia sp. ZL-2020 | reverse complement strand
TAAATATACAGTCGTAACAAGAAATTCCTCTTATTTTCACACGAAATCCTCTTCTCGTTATTTTAACCAGAATATCATTTTATTTTGAAACGATTCCTGTGAATTTGAAATGATTTTTTTAAGAGTGTATCAAATTTGCACAGTTTTTTTTGTTAGTTAAAAATTATTGGGGCAATAATATTTAATGGTTTTTTTCTTAGTGTACATATCAGTGTAGATATCATGAAATACTATAACAGTAGAATACAATAACTATAAAAGTGATATATTGTAATTATAATTATAATTACAAGAAAAATTTAAAAACTCTTTTATATAAATTTACTGAAAGATACCATACTTTCACATTTTTCTTGTGTATGTCATTAACATTATTTGATTTTACTTACTTAACTTAAGATGTTTTATTCCCGATATTCTACTAACAGAATAATTATAATTATAAACACCTGACAACTGAATAAATATTTAGTAAATGCCAATTATTATTTAATCTGCAAGTTAGAACTTTTGTATTAACAAAAATATGACGATCAAAGATTCTAAAAGTAATTTGTTTTTGAAAAGTATAAAAATAAAAAAAGAGTTGTTTAATTATTTTTGATACATTTATAATATTTATAATTTAAAAATGATAATATAATCAAATATTTGATAATTAACAACATTAATAACGGATGTTTTGGTGAATATCATTGCGTACTAACTTTCTGTAATTTGACGTCATTAACTTTAACTGAAAAGGAATACAACAAGTCTTTATAAATTGTTTTCTACCGTATAGTAGCATTGCAGTGATATCATAGCCTTACCATTTAAAATACACCCGGCCATTATTACAGATGCATTTGTTGACGCGACAAAAATGAAACGTAACTATTCAAGATCGGTTTAATATCGGCATTGTATCCCCCCTCGCGTATATATAGCTCAATCAATATCGATTTATGCTAATACTTACTGACACTTTCTGGAGCATGTCCTTCTGCAAAAGTGCGAGGAAATTTTAATGACAGATAATTACAATCTCCTCGCCTCAAAGAGTCATATTTTTATTTAAACGCGTGTCTAATGGTGAAAGGTTTAGCCAAGCAAAGTTTGCAAGAAAATTCACCAATAATCAAACTAAATTTAATATGCTTTGTACAAATTGATGATAGTTGAAAAAATAATAAGTATTTCTGAAAATACATAAACTGAACTTCTGGCCCAGAAATGGCTGTGTACCAGTATCGACTAACTTGTACCTCAACACATACCTAATACGTAATCAATACTAGAGTGATAACACTGGACCATAACTGGTATTATTCCTGATTAACAATCACGCCAGTACTGTTAAATTTGACTATCTAAAATTTAAGTACTTTCTATGTAATTCAGTAGTAGCAAATTATTGGCAGTGAAACGGCTTGTAAATTTTGCTATTACTGGCCATACTTAGATTAATTAATAAGTTTGTAGACAGCCGTAATGAAATGAGTGCGCCAGTACCGCACCAGAATTAGGACATTTGTATATTTCTAGCATTTTTCTCGGAGTTAATAATACGACTGAATGTATCCAGTTTACATTTAATTAAGAATATACAAATTTTTACAATTATCGATTTTAATTTATATTTTTCAATATGATCAAAAACATAGATTAGCCTAATTATTTCTACTTGTTCGTATAAAATTTTTTCTGAATGTATTGATGTTATTGAACGAATTTATATTCATCATGTGCATCACGAGAAAGTAAACGAATAATCAAATTGCCACGAAGAACGCTCGGAGTGAGCAATCGACGTCATTTTTTGACAATAAAATATTTCCGACTATTCGCGTGGCGTAACTAACGTGATGCTGACTTAACTCCTGATCAATGTTTTACACCGGCGATAAATTTTTTTTATTTCATTCTTCCGCGTCAGAAATTAAAGTTTTAGCAAACTGCGAAAATCATTACGACTCTTTGTTGACTGATATTTAGAACTCATAAATTCCGCAAAATTTAACACGAAAAATTGCATGCACTCGTAAAGGTCCCGGTATTTCATTAGTTCAAAACAAATGGCATATGCTTGAATCGAAAATATACCGACGAAATTAAAAAATGTACGGGTCACGGGGCAATTGTTCTAGTTACTTCTGGTTTGGGATCCGCGTGTAAAGCACTTTTATGGTTTCTTATCTCAATGTATTCAATAAAACAAAATAAAAATATTATTCCTTGAACCATTAGTATAAAATAAATGTTTTTATGCTAACATACTGCACGAAACATCATTTATTTAAATTTAATTTTTATTTTAAATTATGTGTATAAAATTTCGGATATTACATTCATATATGCAGTATTTATAAATATCATCAAAGTAATTTTAATGTCAAATTAAACACAACTTTTCATGAAAAACTTATTTTTAATTCAAAATGACGGCTTTTTCTTAAAACTTTCTCAAACGTTAAATGGACGAAAAGGAAAGTTGGTGTCCTTTTCAATCAAAATTAAACATTTAGCTCGAAAATAATTTTATAAGAATATAATGAAGTTCAATCTTTGAAACAACTTTGGATTAATCTTAAGGAAATGTCGAATGAAAATGAATCAGCTTTCCTTGATAACGATATTTCTCTAATGTTTCAATATTTTCTGCACGAATCCAGTCTCTAAGATATCACAAATTAATTAACTCTACTAATTAAATTCATCAACCACGGCTTAAAACACTTGAACATTAAAATACAATTTGTTATATGAAAACAATTTTTTATTTTATAATATACATGTATCATTAGCAATTAATCATATAATTGGCACATATAGTCGAGAGAAAAATGCAGGTCAAAATTACAATGATTTTTGTTGAACTCTTGATATACTGAATGTTTTGGAAGTCATACTTATTTATTTCTTACTTTTATCAAGATCTTTCGAAAGTATGGCAATTTATTGTGAAGTCTTAACAAGATCTTAGTAATTATTTCATATTTCCTTTATCAAAGCTAACAAGATCCCGACATAAGTAAAAATTAAGTGGTACAATATTTAATTAATAAAGTATAACACAATTTCATTAATAATCCTTCTAATTTATATAAGTATTTTTTCTCAGTGTACTTGTGGGAATTATTGAATTTTTTTAAAATAACACAATGTCTCTAGTGCGGATAAATAACGACAATTGTTTTTTTTTTTTTTTGTTATAGAGAAGCTTGGATACTCGCCTTCCATTCCTATGATTGTCTTTGAAAAGGTAAGTGCCTATATTGAAGCCAAAAATGTATTACTGTCTGGCGAGAATCATATAATCGCATTAGAAAATTACTTAATGATCCAGTTACAAGTAATCTAGATTTTGATACCTAATTATTTAATTTAATGATTTAATTCTCTTAGCGCAGTCACTGTTTAAAGGAACTGTGATAGTTATCGTTCAATCAGAGTTGACTGTCTTAATCAAATCAACGTTAACCCAACTATAAATACACAGAAAGAAAAAATGCCATTGTTGCACAATAACAATCCTTATATGGAATAAGAGCAATAAGTTGATTCCAACTATAGTTTATAATATAACGCAATAAACAAATTTGTTTCATTTAATAATTTTTTATCTTCATTTTAATCATAATACGACAACAATATAAGCATAGATCTCACACTGAAAAAAACCATTAAAAATTACTATATGTATGTAATGGTTTGCCAGCTAGGGGTTTGGGAAGGTAACGCTACTCGCCTAAATCCCCGACGAGCGAACCATTACATGCCCGGTTAACGCCCGGTCAATTTTTACTAGATATTCTTTATTTTTACACTTTTTTGCAGTTTTTAATTGTTGATAAAAGTTGATATGTTTGATATGTTCATTTATGTGCAAAATGTTCATTATCCGTGTATGCGAAAAACAAAATGTGACATCAAACGCAATTACGTCGTATTTAATTTTTTGCATTTAATTTTCACATTATTAAACTGCAGAAAATATCACTTTTGCGCTTGCTCATAATTATATTACCTTTTTAACAATATTTTTGTACTAATAGCTTTGTTTTAATTAAAAATAATAAATCACGTTATGTGAAGTGTAATAGAAAATAAATTTTGAACAGAAATGTTATGGAAAAGCTGCACCGTGACATTAAATGAATCGGAATTCCCATTTTTCCAATTATATCAGACTGCTTTCATATTGAGTTCCATATTAAAGTATCTGATGTGCTTTAACTGACGTATCGTTTACAAAAATTGGAATTGCGATTTGAAATTTCAATTGCGGTGGTATGGAAAAGTATTGTATTGTGATTCAATGACGTCGCATAGCCGAACATTACTAAAATAAAACTGAATGTTACGGCTTCGAATGGCACTTTTGTGGCGGTGCTTATCGTGTTATTGTTTTAGGCAGCTGTAATTAATATATTTTCACACACGCGCGTGTTAATATATAAACCTTTTACGACTAATTTCGATTTACTGCCGTGTATTCTGCCATAGTCCGCAGTCTCAAGAGAGCCACTTCTCAATTTATTTTACGACTATTAGTGAATAGTTTATACCACCATATTTTACCAATAATGGCATAAAACATTTGCGGTATTTATACTTGGGTGCAAAAACAATACGGTTACGTTCAAACAAATGGATTAATTTTATTATTTTACTGTATAGTTTGTCAAATACAACACTTTGAATCAAAAGGAATGGTAATCTTAACTAGAAATATACCCAGTAAAACTATATATATTAGAGATTAAATATATATTACTATTATGACCAATTAAATATCTACTATTATTGGTAAACAAATTTCACAGACATTAAGAATCGAACCATTAAATATATATAAGGAAAGTTCAATTACATCTGTTTCTTAATATTGAACCTTTCTTTTTTTCAGTATACTTAAATGTATTATATTTGTAGAAAATTGCATTAGAAAAATCAACTAATATTAAAAAGGTAATAGTAAGGCTATAAAATATAACTACAATTCAAATTACTTAACGAAATGCTTTTAAAAAAAATACTTTTTGTAATTTGTGCTTTTTTATGTCAATTTTAGTGCAATTTTCATTATTTTAAGTTTTCTTTTATTTTATCGTTTTATAGGTTGTTTTAGAGATTAAACCGCCAACAGTATTGATATTGTTGTTACAAACCGAGTTCATTATATGTCGCAACTCCTTTTGCAGTTGACCCCAAAACCAACTGTAAAATAGAGTTGCAATTAAAACAGTTGTTGATACTGCAGATTACAGTTGCTTCAACTGTATTTGCAATTATAGGTAATTAGTTTATATTGCAACTATACAATTTTAATTGTGCTTACTCTGTAAATTTCTCTCGGCGCAGTATAATAATTTTCAGCGCAACTTTTTTCTCTCTTTAATTAAAGCGAAATTTAACCGGTTAACTCAGTTATTATTTTTAGAAATCTTTTTCAGACTATTATTCACAAATTTTTCGACTTATGGCTCGTCGTTAATAGTAAGTTAACAGAATCCATTACATCTGTATTTACCGCGTTTTTCATTTCCAAAAATGAGCGCCAGCATTTTAAGGAAAATTCAATTTTGCCAAGGCGTAATTGAAATTTGAATTTAATCCTCTGCTTTTTACTAAACTAGCGTTAATATAACGCTTGTCTAATTATAGACTTAATTGTAAAGTCACCGTAGGTACGGATTTAAATGTTCCATGCGTATCTGTTGCTCACTTTTCAGGCGCTTCCGAATCGCAGATTGATAAAAAGTTGTCATTATCACGAATACCATTTCCGCGCGAAATCACGTATCGAGAACACACATTTGGGTCATACGTATGAACCGTTTTCAAGCCGTGAAAAATGTTGACAATAACGTTTAAATAGTAGCACTTTGCCGAGCAACCTTTGTTTTCATATTCCTCGAGTCTACTTTTCTGTAGTAGTGCACATAATACTTGCAGCTTGCAATTTGTTTCATTAAAGTCACGCGACATCGCGGCAAGAAAAATTTCGCCAGAACCTATACAATATGCAGGCTAAAGTTACGTGCTTAAGGAATACGTCATTATGCTCTTTTATGATATTTAACTACTATAAAATGTAGGAGCATGGCATTTATTATACTCGTTTATTAATACAAAATGTATTTAATATAATTTCGATATAAAATTATAAATTAGGATTTCGAAATTGAATATATGTATATTAAAAATTAATAAACTTGCCACGGAATTAACTATCAAGAGCCAAATAATAGAAATCACGAAACAGTAAAATTGATTACATGCCAATATGCACTCTTTTAACAGTGCAAATATTAAACTTTAATTTAAAAATTTGTTTCTATGCCATTCGTTGAGAGCATCAAAGGACAGTCGTAAAAGTTAACACTGGTGTTGAGGAAATATTAAATATTACAATTTTTACGAAAAAAAGTTGCGATTCTTATATCGCAACCTTATCCGGAGATAAACTGCAGTTAAGAGGTAAAAGTTGGAATGGAAATTTAACGTGAACTTATCGTCAAAAGAGTTAGTTAATAAAGGTTCGCAGACTGATAATAATTAATGGAGCAGGTATTTTAAAAATTGTTGGATAAACATATTGAAAGAAAGTTATAGAGTTAGCATTATCAAAACTGTATAGTTGCGAGATTAATTACCATAATTATCATAAAAATGTAGTAATTGTAAACTGTAATATAGAAAACTATTTTTACCGTAACTCTGAGTATGTATTATGTACCACACACAAAACGTTTTTACCACATTGAAAAATTATGTTTTTTTAATGTAACATCAGAGGTCCAGCTATTCTTGGGAGCTCTACTCCGCCCATCGAAAAATGCACGTATCGGCAATAAATTATAAACCAAAATTACCTGCTAATTATGTGCCATTTATGTACTACACACAAATAGAGGATGATGTATATTTTTTTGCCGAAACATGCATTTTTTGATAAGCGGGGTGCAGTCTCCCAGTGAGCTAGGAACCGAAGTACATCTTTTAAAAAAGTAACTTTTTGCTGTGATATGAAAGTTATGTTTGTGGTACGTAAATAGCATTTTCCAGGTGGTACAAAAACATGTTTGTGGTACATAAATAGCACATAAAAAGTACATAATTCCCACGTTATAAAAACTTCAATATGATGAAGTCGGTGTCCAGATACCTTGAGGTTCTAAAACAATAAAATAAAAAAAAACTTATAATAATAAAAATTACATTAAAATTGACATAAAAAAATACGAATTACTACAAGCATTTTTTAAGAGCAATTCATAAAAAAATGAATAATAGTTCGGTTTTATAGCTTTATTATTTCTATTTTATTGTTAATTGATTTTGTTAATTCTGTTTTATAGTTCTCTCAACTCTAATTTCTTATTTTACGAAGTGTACTAATTCTGTAGTTGACTCTGAAATCAGCTTTACTTTTATAGTTACGGTAACCGGAAAATTGTTCTTAATACAAAAAATTAATTAACTAAAATCGGTCATACTTATTGACAATCAATAATTATTATTCTGTCTAAATCTCTGCATTCATAAATAACAGAGCAATCGTAGCTACAAATGTAGCTTGTCACGAAAATGTACTTTCCATTTAGGCAGTGTAACCCAGCATTATGTAATTGAGATAATTATTACGATATTACTTAAACGTACTTCAAATATGCATTAATTATAAAATATCACGTATTCATTTGAACGCACTAATGTAATTGATTTCATTGCAAATGTAATAATATATATTTATATATTGAAAATAATCATTGAACATGAAACAAATATCAAAACCAGGAATCGATAACTTAAGAAATGAAGGTTTCAATATTTCTCATTCATCCGGAAAATTGTTTGATATTGTACTAATGTTCCATTTGAATTTAGTATTATAGAACAATGGTAGATATTAATAAATTGAAAGAAAATAAATGAATGAATAAATATGTGAATAAATAATGATATCATTTAATTAATAAATAATTTTGTGAATTGTAAAATGTCATAATCATTTTAATTTAACTTCATTTTTTACGAGTGAGAAAATCTGTGCACGTTTTTATTAAATGAAATTTGATTTTTTTCAATCGAAATCAAGTTGTAAGAAGAACAATTTTTGGTAATTGTTCGGAAGATTATCCCCCCCCCCCCCCCCAAACAGGGGGTTTCATGACATCAAAGTATTTTTTGTTCTGATTACGAATCTGAAAAAAAATTGGCGCTCTCTTGCCATTCAAAAGTTATAGCTAAAAAACGATAAAAATGGCAGTTTTTCGCAAATAACTTTAAAACGGTCAACCAAAACTAATTTGTTTTTGCAGAATCGTATTCAGTGCAAAAAAAATACATAGAAAACATGTTTTACATCATTTAGTAGTGCGGGAATTGTCTCCCTATAGACGAAATATTAACAGTCCTGCGGAGTGCGTCGAGGTTGAGTTGGGAGTGCAATTTTTCGCCCATAACTCTGAAAATATCAAATTTAGAGATATGCTCCAAAGGATTTTTTAAAAATTACTCCCAACGATGTCCTGAACCTGTGTCCTTAGTTTGGTTAGATTTTAATGAAATAAATGTCGGGGCTCTTAACCCTCAAAAGTTGAACAAATTCGGTAAATCTGTTTCTTATATAGCAAATTCTAAATAACAGTTTATTCATAAAAAAAAAAGTTGAACAAATTCGGTAAAACTATTAAATATATAGCAAATTTCAAATAACAGTTTATTCATAATTTTAAATCAACGTGCCAGTTCTTTTCCACTTCATAATCTGGAACGACATTTTCTTTGATTGTTTCATTTTATGATACTTTTTCAGAAAAGTCACTTATTTATACAAAATATTATTAATATCATCTAGAATATGGGTCAAAAGGACAAATTTTTAATCTTATTCTCTTCTACACTCTGTCACCATTAACTGTATTAAAATGGACAATTTAGTTTACACTAAATAATGACAAAAATGTAAAAATCTGAACAAGCCTAATCTAAATTTTGATAATTAGTTATTTTTTACAATTTTCACAATTCAGAATAAATTCATTTTTTTTCACATTAGTATATAATTACTAACTCTTTTCATTAAAACCTAGTAACAATAGAATTTTCATGTGAATTAATATGCAAATGTCCAAGTTCATATTATTCCGCACTTTATTAAATGTTCAAATAAAACTACAAATGCCGCAATTTTTATGCTAAAGCCCCATTACCGTGTTCACTGCGATGTTTTATTTAAACAAATGAAAATTAATGGATTTTACTTTGATGTGCGAGCGAGAACAGCTTTTCATAATCGCAGGTATCGTTTCACATATTGTTCGCGCATTGTGCGCAAGATAAAATACAAGAGTAAGACACTGTTGGAGGAATTTGTGAAATTTTTTTGTCTTCGTTTTAGCACCAGTTTTTTTAATGCATCTTCAGTCGCAAATGATATACGACTCGAATAAAATGATTGCAAATGGATATTATGAACTAAACTCGACAGTGTTCAGTCCCTCCGTTACATTTCATTTGATACGTGCGACTTTAAGTCGAGCGCATCATAAATTATTACGATGACAGAGATAAAAAGCAGAAATGCTGCATCTTTATACGTTTTAGTTTCTCTGTTCTATTCCTTCAATTAAAAAAAAAAGATGACCTGATTTATACTTCTTTGGCAAATATAATGTTCTTTTCAAATTTAGTCATCAATAATCTTCACAGGTTTTTACACACGTATACATAGTCGCATATGACCTTACGTTGAACACACATTTTATATACATGCAACAAAGAAACATATAAACATATAAACGAGCATGTAGTAAAATGCAATAAGCATACATATAAAAAAAATATGTCAGATATATATTAATAACGAGTATCATTAATTTTTTATATAAATAGAGTTTACTTAGCAATTTTGTTACGATTTAAATAACTGATCTTGATTAAAAATTATTAATAATTTTGGTATTTAAAATTAGTTTATAAATTGTCAAAATAAAACACAATGATTGAAACAGTATTTACATCGGCTGTGACATATAAATAATTTTCAGATGGCAGAATTATATTTTTATATGACTGTAACTAAAATTTTTCTGGATTGACCAACTGTTGTTCAGAAATTGGTGTAACTTTTCTTGTTAGATTTATTAACTAAGCTATATTATATTTGTGAAAAAAAGACAAATAATCAAACTAAAGTATTTTTAGTTAGCTGCACTTTTTTTTTTCTGAGTGTGCGTCTAATGCAACAGAAATGTTTTAATATATTACATTGCAACTGTTCTAACTGCTCTAATTCTAAATTGCATCGAACTTTATTCTGCGGTTGATACAATATTGTAGCACTTATTAATTTTATTTTTGACTTATTAATTGTAATAAAATATTTTACTAAATTTTGAAAAGCAACTTTATTTTTTAATTTCAAAAGTTAGATATGCAAAATAATTTTATTTTATGGATATAGTTTTTTAATTTAATTTTAATTGCCCTATCAGTGATAGTACTTGTTAGAATTATTATCTTATACATTCAGATTACAAACATCTGATAAGAAAAAATATATTACAATAATCGTATATATTCTGAGTATATTTCAGAAAGAATTTAACAGTTTTATGAATTCTCTTTTCCACAAGAAAATCATTTAAAAATTTGTCAAAGCGATTTCGAAACGTGAAATAGATAATATGACAAGATCTACAAGATGAAGTCAAAATCAAAGTTGCTATTTTATGATATAAAAATGATATACGCACATAATCATGACAGCGTCAAGGTGGTATGATTAATCGCGTTGTATTACCTGAAAAATATAACAAAATTATATTTATAACATTTCCAACTTTTCATGTCATTTGTGTATAACAAAATTATATTTGATGCAGAAACATTCATTTTTAACGTCGACTTTTATCACAGTTTATAAATTACTAAATTTTATTTGAATTCAAAAGTAAAGTTCGACTAATGTGATAATAATATAACATTAAAAATGTATTGCAATAAAAATTTAATAATCTTTGCAAAGAAATTTTTCGCGCAACAGATCCCTAGTAAAATTCTCCCCGTTTTAATTTTTACTAGGGATGATTAAATGTCTAATGAGAAATGAAAAATATTTTAAAATACATAAACTCGCAAAGTTTGTCTTTATAAACGAAGTAATAATTTAAGAAAATACTGTTTCAATTTCGAAATCCGTGATTAAATTAAAGCTAACTGTATGTAATGCATCACTTGTCGGCAATGTTTGCTAACAAAATTGCAAATGCAATATTAATCCGAAGGACTGAAATAAGAATTGCTTGTATCTTGCCTCGGTGTACTTTCCGTTTACGTTTAAAATCTAATTTAACATGACATGTTTTCTAAGTGTAGCAAAGCATAACTTCGTTTCTTACATGAATCAAATGCTGCGTCAAAGTATTAAATTGTGCTAACTTCGTTTCTTAGTTATACAAATTATATAACTGAATTTACCACGGCCAACTCGCTGTAACTACAAATTCACCAGCGTTGGTAAAACTAAACCCGGAAGTGTCCGCACCATCTGTTAAATGTAATTTATTAATCCAACGCAAAACTCTTCGCTCCGTGTACCAAAATATTGTTCCATAAATGCCCAAACCACCCTTTTTTCCTTGCAAACAGTGACGAAAGAAAAATTCTTTATCTCTTCAGTTTTCAGCTCCAGTTCCGGCGTGACATTTTCAAAAGCCGAATCGAAATACGAAATTTATAAGTCAATAAATAAGATCCGACTAGTGCGCGCGAGTAAAACCGTTTCGAGGTATATTTTCAACAAACGATTGCGCAATTTCGAATTTAATTACAAGCCGTTTTCAGGAACGTAACCTACTATTAATTCATCTTATCACGATGAAATTAATTTCGATTGATATTAACGCGCTGAGAATAACTTTGTTTTTTGCGTCCGAGTTGCAGTTAAAGAGATTGGCAAACACGCGGATCGCGCAGTGTTGGCGCATAATCTTAATGTGGATCAGATTTACAGTACAACCGAGATTCCTTTTTTTCTCGCATCAGCCGGGAATTGCGTTTGGTACATTTACAGCAATTGCGCGCCGCGCCGTTCATAAAAATCACTGGAAATGAATATTTGAGAAGCGGATAAAATGTTTTTGCAAGGGCAAAGATATCTACGGCTTATCTTTTGCGAATCCTTTTACAAATAAAAGATTGCGACGTATAAACTTTCGCGGTACAGTGAAAGAAGCTTGAATTCGCAGTCAATTTCGGCATGAAAAATGTAGCCGCATTTCCATAAGTTTAGGAAAACATTTCCCGGGTAAGATAAATGCTGCACTATTTACCTTTTTATTGGAAATAGTCGTTTAACGCGAATCCTGTGTTTCGATGATTTATAGCATTTCTTCGTTCGAAGGAAGTATATAATTATCTATGGCAGCGAATGGAAATGTGCGTCGAGACACTTTTGTCTCGAAGTTGGTTTCATTATTGTGCTTTGTTCGAATTATTGTGCAAATGTAATATTGGAAAACGTGAAAAGGGATCGGACGCTTTTTTTTTCCTTCCTCTTGCTTGTTTTCATTTTCAATTATGAAAGCATCGCTTCAAATAATTAATGCGCGAAGTAATAGATCTGGAAAAATCAGGAAGGACTCTGTTAATCTCTCCGCCGCGTGAAGCAGAATATTCTCGCGTTTTAGTAATCATGTTAATGAACGTTACACTGAAAAAGATTTATTAGTAGGTGACTGCTATGTTTTATAATAGCTCGGGGATATATGTGTATTTATAGTATTTTTTATAATACGAACTAGTATTTTAAAATAGTATTAGAATAGTTTCTGGCCAAGGATTATATAGTAACTCACGGACAAGTCTGCACGTATGATAGTATTTTTTGTCCGCGAATTATTAATAATATAGTAAGTTTTGTTATATAATTTTTCTCAGTTTAAGGAGTACTATACAGAGAGAAAAGACTAAGAAGAATTACTAAGATTGTCAGTAAAAGGAACTTGTCCAAACTTTTATAATAATATTCGTATTTAGCTCACTTCATATTGTCAGCTTCTTAAAATCATTATATTACATGAACCAAATATTTGAAATATTAAGAAATATAATTTGACTAATTCATATGTTTTTGTCGATATCACGAAACAAATACGCGCATGCGTAGTTTCCAAATTCGACAAAATAATTTGGTTGTTTCAACAAAACGTACTTGAACAAAATTTATTTTGTTGATTTAACTTTATCGTTCTCTGCATTTATTTCTTATTTTAGAAGGAAATCAAGAGTGTTAACGTATTGAGAGAAAATGTAACTTTGGAAAACAATAAAATTAAGCTTTAACTGCCTAGTTTAGATAGCTTATCATATCAGCTTTACTGTTTTTCCAGTAAATTTTTACTTATGACATTAATACCTTAGTGTATATTTTAAAAAAAAGGAAATATCTGTTTCATTTTTCTCGGAATATAAGTTTATCTAGTTATTTTTTTTGTGTCTATAAATTTCTGTTCGTCATTTTTATTAGCGGAAAATCTGAAATATGTTTCATACATCTGTGATTCACATAAAAACATTTTCACTTGAAAAGTAATATCAAAAGAGAAGATATATAAATAATTGTAATCTTTGTAGTAAACTTATGAATGTAATGGACAATATTATGAAAAGTACAATCATAAATAATAAAATGTATTCATAAATAATACTTTATTGCATTTTTATTTATATTTTCTTTTACGCCCTGAAGTTAATACAAAACTTATAATTTATCGAAATTCTTTTTCGGCGTATGCAAAATTAAATAATTCTCAAAGTTAGATTTTATCTTTAATTTGATTGAAACTTATCAAACTGTGTTTGTGTGTAAAGATTTGTGTATTTTCCACCTTGTTAACTCACAAAATAAGGAAGTTTGTTGTGTAAAGAAACTATAAACTGAGTGTGTCATTCGTATTCACGTTTATTTCAGTTTTAGTTGAAAATAAACTCACTCAAAAAACTTTGCTATAACTATAATTCAATTACAAGTCTAAAGGACAGTGGTAATGTAAGTTTCATTAAGAATTTTGTAATTTTGTTAATTTTGTTAATATTTGCATGAAAAGAGAAATCCAGTTATGCAACTGATAAAGTTTTAATTTATTTATAAAAATATGTTTACTATATAACATTTTAACTATATTCAAAGTAAATTATTGGAAAATCTTACATTCTGAATTTATTTAAATATTGTAATAAAATATATGTTTAATAAAATAATTAAATTTTATATGCAAACATTTTTTTTCTACAGATAATATAAAAATAAATAACTGGAATTAAATACAGTGTAATTAATTAATATATTTACATCTTTTCTTAGACGATTTGAATTAAACATGAATTGTTTAAAAAAGACATCAAAGAAATAAAATGTTTCAGACGGCTAAACTCTGCATATTAAAAGATTGACACATTAAATTAAATTCAATCCCTTTGTATTTACTAACTGTTTTCCTTTTGCACTTTATTATATATTGCTCAATGACGTATTAAATTAGTCCATTGTTTATAAAATTATTTAATCGTTAAATTTTCCTCTTGTTTTTAAATTCAAACTTTTTTATTCTAGCCAACACTTTAAAATAAAAATTTTTCAATAAATTAACTTCCTCTACATTCTTATACCACAGACAATCTGCATTCCAAACTATACGACTTTTCTGTTATTGGAAGAAAAATAATTACTTTTCTTGATAAGTTTCGAACTTTATGTAAAAGTGCAGGATTTTAAAAAATAATCTTAATATAAAAATGTCCAAAATACAAGCAATCTCTGATATAAAGTTTTTAAACTTTGTTAATCCAGGATTTGTTCTAAAAGTTGCTCTTGGTAATAAGCTTCCGTTTGGATCTCCTTTGATAATGAGAGATCAACATTGTAAGGTGGCATTGAAGGAAATTTGGAAAATTTCTCCAATCAGTACAACAGATTTTATAATTATAGTTATATTTGTGTTCTGAAATAGGTCGTAAAGTTTTTATAACCTTTCAAAGTTTCTCATCTAATTTCCGTTGTAAAAATTGATCGGCGAATTTCTAGTAGCTTAGGAAAAAACGGCACGACATGGGAAACAATACGAAGCCTGTTTAATTTTGCTGTATATACCTACTAATCTCGTTTAACTTTTTCATTATCCCTTAAACGACAATGGCGTACATAATCAGGAAACTGGTTGCCGTCTTTATCGAAAGGTATATACCAATAACCTAATATGTTACACTGACTTGTAAATTTGAAGCAGTTGTAAAGCTATATCAATCGCTTTCATAATAACTTTTTCAGTTCAGTCTTTACTGCTCTGTTTCGATCAATATATTTTATTTTTTTGCCTCATAGAATTTTATATAAATAAAACTTAGTCATAAAATGATGAGAAATATTTCTAAAATTTGTTTAATTTTAAAATAATTTATTAATTTAAATTTACTAAGTTTGTATACAACTTTTTGTTTAACGTAAACCGGATTCTTAGTTAAATATGCACATACGTAAATGTATTGTAATTATGTGAGGCCTACACCATCCCCCTTTTTGATACGAAATTATAGTCTATAATTCAGGGGTTGTACATGATTTATTATAGTCGTTTCAATATAGAATATAATTTATTTGATCTTAAAGATTATGCCAAAATAGATATAAATGTTATATCATTAGAGAATTAAACGGTACTTAAACAATATTTTAAAAGCGTAGAAAATTATTTATTATAAGTAACTGACATTTATTTTCATAATTGTTATCTAATTTCTAATACTTGAAAATTACTTTAGAATAATAATATATATTGATATTTTTATGTGTACAGACAATATCTTATTTAAATAATGTTTCTTTTATTTTAAGTTCATTCGTTCCTTTCTTTATTTATCTACTTTGAAAGAATTTTATTAAGATTTTAAGTGATAATTATTTCAATTTAACTTCTGATCCATTCTGAATCCGTGTGGTTTTGTTTCCTTTTAAGATCTTTAGATTTTAAGAAAATCTACGTTTATTTTCTTTGAAATTTACACCCAGGAATTTTCAGTGCACAGGTTCTAAGCACAGAATATGTTTTTCACTCTTCCTTTTCCACACAAATTCCTTGCTACAAGAATATTTTGTGTAGGTTAAATTTTTTTTTAATCTTAACATTATTTAATTGTTTATTTTCTCTCACAGTATGTACATATAATTACTTCTCTTACGAGTATTTGAAATTTATCGTATATTATTTTTGTAATTTAAAAATTCAAAGGGATCAGATGTAATTTCAAAATAGTGTATTTTTTATGACAAATCAAATGATTTTACTAAAATAAGTTGTACTAAAGATGCAATAAACAAATTCTACTTACATACATTAACGTCATCTGTTATCATAGCATACGTCTTCTCAGTAATAAATAATAATACATATCGATGTGTAAAAATTGCGTTTAATTATAATTAATGAATTACTTTAATTAAGTAAAATGAAATGCCTTTCGTTTGTCTTAATTAAATTAGGCACGAAAGGTTTCGGAAGTATTTTATGATTAACGATCGATAGGTCTTGAAATTTAAGGTGTTATATTTTCTATTAATTTAATTTTTATGAAAAATTGACATATGCGGGCCTTCCAAATTAGTATGTACGATATTGTGTGAAAACAATTTGTGATTAATGTTGTTTTAAATGAAAAGTCTATGAAATTAAAGTTTAGGCAAGAATATACAAAATTGTTTTTTGTCCCCAATACAAAAGGTATTTTACTACAGAGCTTCGTAAGTCAAATTACAACGAAGAATAGTTATTAATCATTTATGCAACAGTTTCAAATGTATAAACTTTATAAACTCACCGCATCAACGATTGTCACGTTCTCTTCTTTATCATATAATAGTTGTAACAATTATTATTATCATTTTTATATGATAAGAAATTATATAAAACTACAATCAATAAACTTAAATTATTTATACATATTTTATATTTAATTTTATATCTATTCATTTAATTTTATGTTGCTGTCACGTGGAAAAAGATGTTCAACAACTTTATTATTTATTTCGTGAACATGGGATATTCTTGAAAAGCAATAAAACATCATATGTATTGTATTGTTTCAAAATTTTACTATATTATATAGTACTTTTCATTATTTTTTTAAGTTCATCACAATTTTACTATATAAATAGAAATTATTGATGTACTATTAAAACAAAAAGTATTATGTTATAAATATTACATTAAGAAAAATGACTACTTTGCTTTTAAAGCTAATTATGGAAATTGTTTTCGAAAGGTAAACTATTGATTTGGTGTGTTGCATTTCACTAAAAACTAATAAACGAAATTTTGAAGTGGATTTTCAACAGATGTGATTAATTTAACGTTTAAATAAATTCTACATAACTCTGGTAGAAATGTAAAGTATAAAAGATTACTTACCAAGGAAAACTCTGATAAAAGATTAGTTCAGTTTCAAAGTAGGTAAAACTTATTCTTGGTTTTCGGTCAAATTATGAAAAAACAATTTAAAATTCAACTATAAACTTTTTGATCAAGCTTTGATCAGTATTTCTGATTAAGTTCTGGTCAATATTTCGGATTAAATCTTGATCAATACTTTATCAAATTTCGATCAAGAATTTTGATTAAGAAATATGGAACAAATATTCAAAGTTAATTATGATTAATTTTTCGGATCAAATTTTCGTCATAACTTGATGTAGATCACTTTTTAAACAAACTTTAGGACAATAATTTCGACTAAAATTTCATCAAATACTTTATAAAGTTCAAGAATCTTGAACAAGTTCGCAATATTTTTTGTCTTACATTTACACCAGAATAAGCGACAAATTTCCATGCATAGCATTACATTATTTAATTACCACGATTAATTTCGTAGTGTACTCATGTTACTGCGATGGTCCATAATTGGCAAACATTAATTAATCAAAATTATTCATAATTGGACTAACAATTGTCGATGATTTGGGTTAAAACTTTTAATGAATACAATTGAATTTATGTATAACGCAGGGAGCATAAATTTGTACTGACACCCATGAAATACCGCTTTATTCGAGTTATAAAATTTATCTTATGATAATTGAGTCTAATTCAAATTATTACCATTTAGTTTCATTAAAACAATAAAGAAGATTATAATAACTAAAACGTGCATTATCACGTTTCTTTGAAAACGTGATTATTATAACTCCTCCGGAAAGTTCAAAGTGATCATTCAAACATGTAAGTGACATGTGGCGCTAAGTCAAATTTGCGGGCTAAGGCATAATACACTTTAATCACATTAAAACTTAATATCACATCTGCGTCAATTTGAGGTATTCGATCTGATTGAGATAAATAGTTGTGAGTACAAAGCTTTACTTCGGGACAAGTTGTTACGCTGAATAAATGATTCGCGGTGCACATTCGTTTCGGTGAATTGTGACGAATGTGTTTCGGAGCTTTTTTAAAGTAAAACTAAAATTTCTGAGTTAAATTGCAAAAATTGAAATTTTACTTTACATTATTTTAAAATAACTGAATAGGTAATCATATATACGTATATTCATGTATAATAATAAGTATTAATATATATTTCCAAATAAATATTTGTATACGAGATTTATTGAAAAATTTATTAAAAAAAGATTCGTTTATAATTACAGAAAAATATTCGAGAAAAGTATAACAAAAGTGTTCTTCTACATTTATTATTAATTAGGAATTTAAAAAAAACGCTGAACAATTTTTATTGAATAAATGAAAAACACTGTTCAAAAATATATTTGATTCTTTGACAGCTTTCAGAATTTTTAAATATTTGTTGTAAAATATTTTTCCACTTCAACTGAATATAAATTTTAAATATGTTATAAAACCTTAGAAAACATTTTCAAATTTATTCATTTTTGTTTTACATTAAAATCATAATGCTTTATATTAAAATCTTCATTTTTGTTTAATTTGCAGAATTAACTTTTCACCGGCTAATATATTTAATATAATGTATTATTGTGAACTTTATAAAGAACATGATAAAGACTCATTCATAAGGTAGACTTTATCAAAAGAATATATATTGACTTTGCATTGTAATTATGTAAACAAAAAGCAGCGTTTTCGGAGCGAGAAATATTTGTTCTCAGTTTTTCGTCTGTTATCTGAATTTATAATTGCATTGTATAATAGTGCATGTGATAGTAATTGTGTAATTGATACGAAACGAAGTTTGAATAAAAGACGAGTCGTTTAAAAGAAATCGATGACATAAAAATAGCCTAGCTAAGAAAACATGTTCATACACTTTATAACAGTATTTTGAAACACGTATTAAAATCGATTGTCTTTATTATTCATTAACAAATGATACACAGAGTTTTCATAAATCTAATACTTATTTCTTTACAGAAAACTTTGTACTTACTAAAATCTCTTCCATATCATCAAGGTTGATATTTATAATTAAAATGACACCGCGCTGGCAGACGTTTGTCTGCCGGTTAAGTACCACGCGCGGACCTACGCGAATAACAGTGAATTGTGAATCTAAACAAAACTTACGTGACAGATTTTTAAAATTGCTTTAAATTGAGGACGAAATGAGGCAAGTACATATATTTAATCATATTGAATCAAAACTTTCAATAAAAAGTTCATTAAAAAACATATTTGTTTTTTAATTTTTTAAAAACATATTTGTTTTTAATGAACCAGAAAAACTTTTTAGTAAATATATTGTTTAAATTTGTATTGATTGTTATTACATCTTTTTCCTCTGTGTATTTGAAAGATTTAAAACACTTTCAAAAATAAAAAAAGTATATATTAATTATTGTAAATAATATGACATGCTTTCAGTAACAAAATATGAAAATAAGATAAAAGAACCTTGAATATTTGTCTTGCTCTAATAGTTAGCTTGTTACAGACAAAAGTAAAAATTACGTATATTGTAATGAATTTCGTTCTTGCATGTTAAAAAAATAACGAGATGCATATTCAAATGAATTATTTCTCAGTTCGTATTAAATTAATTAAAAGTTTATTCGAACAAAATTTGTGCTAACCGTTACTTTTCTTTACTTATTGAATTTATGTAAAATATTTCTTTTAATTGCAACGATCAATATTGATTAAATTTGCTCATAATATTATGTTAACAAATTTCTTTAGAGATTCATAATTAAAATTTATGAACAATGTATAATTAAATAATTAAAAATGGTATAATACTTTATTGCACATAATATCGGCACGTCATGATCCTGCAATTATAAATAAATCAAGTTTCATAAACATGTTTAATTAGAAAACTGAATGCATTCATTGTAATCACACTTTGCTGCACGATAAAAGTAAAAATCACTGAAGCAAGCGATAGTAATGATTAATTGGTATTCGTATTTTAAAACGCCATGTTTTATTGTATAATTTCTATGAGACATAAATGTAAACATGTTATAAATTAAAATGTAACGTTACATTTTTTATGAATTTAAAATAAGTAAACCGGTTTATAAAAATAAAAAAAGATCATTAATCAAAGTATTTTTTAAATTATTAAACAATTTTCAGTTTAACTAAGTTGATTAAAAATGAATTAATATTTTTCATGTTCAAAAATTAAAATTTACAATATAGAATGTTATAACGAATAAAATTAAAACTAAAAGACCCATTGAATATATATTGAATATTGTTTAAGTTCTAATACAATTACATTTATTATAAAATAAAATTATAATATCTGAAAAGTGACATTGCGAAAGTCATGTTATGATAAAGAATATCTTTTCAGAAGAATTGTATGTACACTCCGAGTTTTTCAAAATTATCTTAAGGGTTAAATGTGCTTCGCCGAATCTTTCTTACGTCATACGTAAGCTGTTACTATGTAGCTAAACATAGACTTTGATAACAGTTAGCATTGAAAAGATGTTGAACTTTATTTTTGTCTGCTCTGACAGCTTCCAAAAAAAGATCGTATATTCAATTTTCCCTGTCCATCTATTTATTTCGGTTTCATAAATTGAAATTCAAGTCAACTGTAAATTAATTTACTATATTTTCATATGAAACATCTTTGTTTTAATAGTTTTTTAATTGTTATTTCATTATTTATTTATTACATAATTTAATATAAAAAATAATTGCAGTTAAATTATTTTATAGTAGGTGAGATATTGACAAATATGTCCGAAATGGGAAACAGCTTTTATTATTGAATACTGGAATCAATTATTAAAATAAAATCAATTTCTTAAATTTATGCACGAATTTGCATACTTTTATTCTATCAGATATTCTGCGATATAAATTATTAAATTATAAATTTATACGATGTATCATATTGTTTAATTAAAGCTCCTGCATGAGTATATAAATCAATAAAAGATATAACAAGAAATTTCATTTATCCCACATATTCGATCAAATACAGTTATTTATGTTCACGAATTTCTCCGCTTGTATCAAAAAACAAATTTTATGGTGAATTTTCTTTTGTTAATTTGATGTTGAATAGAGTGTGCATGTACACATACATATCAATAAATAAATAATGAACTTATAACATATATATATACACTAATATATAATGATCGCGAATAAAGATTTCAGTTCTCAGATTTTACTCACTGGCAGTTTTTCGCTGTGAATTAGTTAGTTTATTGATTTTACATTAATGAATTCAACTTAACTCGTTTTAATATTTTTAAGTATTTACAGGTATAAGATAGATATCTGAAAGTAAAAGTAAAGCAAAAAATTTTTTAGCCTTATTTTATTATATTTTAAAAGGAAAATGTTCCAGTAACAAGAAACTGTTATCTGATGAAATGGTATAAAAGTATTAAGTGGAGTAT
>JABFPN010002520.1:0-21890 GCA_022817305.1 Leptoteleia sp. ZL-2020 | reverse complement strand
CCGATCCGACGAGGAGGGGGGGGGGGAGAGTTGGGAGGGCTCGCCAAGGGTTCAGCCGCTCGGCTGTGAGAGAGCGAGACGGAGGATGAAATTTCAATTGCTCGACCACGAGGGAACTGCAGACTCATCGAGATTTATCTCCGTACGTGCTTTACGCCGGCGAAGCCGTACCCCAGACGGCGCGATCGTGCGCCGCAATTTTGTCGCGAGCGATCCCAGCCGAGACAAGGTGACCGCGCGGAAGCAACGAGCCGGCCCGAATCGTGAATCTGATTTCGACTCGTCCCCAGGACCGGCGCGAAATTGCCCTCACGCTTTTATGACAGCGAGAAGAGCACGAATTCCGCTATTCATTTTTGAATACCAAGGGTCTCGCGGGAATGCCTTTCAAATTCGTCCGCAAATTGCGGTATCAAAATAATGCTTCAATTTATTATCAGTTTTCATTAGGAGTTGGACTTACATTCCAGTGTATAGGGCACGTAAGCAGACATAAATGAAACTACTCGTATATATTTTGCCATGTATAGAAGTAATTTGAAGGTCAACGTGCACTGAGAAAAATGTGACGGGAAATATTACTGGTTTAAACTCTGTTTCGGATACACGTTTTTCAATAAAAATTACTGTTTTTTAATAGGAAAATTTTCTCTTGTATCTGTAAGCATAACATTTTTGCTTATGTTTTGCTTTGAAGAATAATAATATTTATTCAAAGACTGACATATAATTGAAATAAAATTAACAACAATCATATTTTCTGTCATATTTATCTCAGCATATAGCTTCCATTCTCATTTTTTAAATAAATTTTAATATAAATATTTTGTCCCCGAGAAAGTTGCTCATTTTGAGATCTCGTTCGCAGATTGATAAGCCTTAAATTGTGGTATGTTTATATGCAATAGCATAATGCATAATTGTTTATTGAAAGAGCTTGACAAATAATTAAGCTATTGTTCCGTCAAGCAAAGATACTCTAGTAAAAATCGATATATAGGGTACGTACAGTGACTGCATATAGTCTTCTAAGTATATCCCGAATGTGCTTTAATGTATCCCTCAAAAATGTGACACAAGCGACATTTTATATAGCAATATTTTTTATCACGAAACCTGACTTCCCGTTTATTGGATGGAAATATAAGATATTTACCTTTGGAACGCGGTTTTCCGCAAAAGGCAACGCGCGTTGCAAAATTGAAATGCAAATTGAACGTTAACGGAATTTGGTATTACTGACCGCGTAATTTCAATCACAATTGATAAAATTGATTTTCATTTTAATAACAGAGATGAATAATATGTTAATCATGTGATAAAAGTCATCTACACTTCACTACTCGCATGCGACGGAATGTATTATTCATGCGATTTTCTGTAGTTGATATGCAGTCGTTCACACAGGCAATATCTGCGACTGTCCGCGATTATATATAAATGATTTAGCGCAGCATTTTAATCACTTACATTCGCACTCGAAAATTGTTTCGCGTTAATTAATTATTCATGAAATATTAAGTTGAATTTGATAAAAAAAAAGAGGAAAGAAAGAAAAAAGAATTAATTATTTAACGACGATTCGCGATACAGATTGATAACCGCTAATGATAATCCAATTCATACGTATAATTGCATTATGGTTCGTTAAAATTCACGCGTTAATAAAGTTATATCAATTATTTTATTAATGTTAATTAACCGGAGTAGGATAATGATGAAGAAACGGAGCCCGCGTTGCCTAAATTAGCGCGCGAATTTTAAAAAAAAAGTCAAACGATATTAGCCGGATTAAATGTGTGAATTTTTTTTGCTTATCCGTGGCACTCTATTTTCTCACCATAAAACGCATTTTCAATATGCGCGAGGTGCTGTTTATCGACCGTGCACAAAAGTGTGCACTGCACACACGCACGCACACACCCGCGCTCGCATCAAAAGCGCGAGAGCGTGATAAAACGCGCAGAAATTTCGTCAGCAAATGCATTTTGAAGTAAAATGTAATATACCATATTAATCATTAAGTGCGCTTCAGTTTTTGTTTTTCATATATTTTTTTTATGTTAACGACACTGCGATTAAAACATCTTGCGGTTTACAGCATTTAATTAAACGCGACGAGTTAAAGTGAGAAGAAATTGTTGGACTTCTAAATTAACATATAGATAACAACAAAATAAATATATCAGTAATTGGATTACTATTTATAGGCGTGATTTTGTTTATTTTATGTCTCAAGAGAGTGCAATGCCTGAAACGTACGCGGCAAAGTGTAGTTATATTAATTTATATAGAAGTTTGATAATTAATAATTATGGCTTATAAGCAAAAATATATACTTTACTATATAGTTAATAATTTATCATATATGGAATTTTTACAATCAAAAATAAATGTGAAATTACTACAAAAAAAAAAAAATAAAAAAAAAATAAAAAATAAATAAAATGAAAAAAACTTGTCCTGATAAGGATTTGATCTGCCACTTTAAATAATACAAAAACTTCTTTTCCACTTGTAACCGACGGTACCAATTTAATGCGGAAATAATGTGGAAAATGTGTGCTCCAACAATTGTCTTCCACTCGGCACGAAATCTTTGCGGAAACAACGAGTTGATTAGAATAAAGTTCTCTCCCTCTCTCTCTCTGTATCTCTATTTTTTTTGCGATCGCGTGTCACGGAAATGTAAAATAATGGAGTACATAATGATCTGACGAGGCGGCCTGTGCCGACGGCATTTATTAGCGCGACGACTTACGATGCACGTGTAACAGGCGATTCGCGGGCTTATATCAAAAGCCGATGTCGTAATCGCGCGTGTCGCACGGGCGCGCGCAATTCAAAAAATAATTGGTACCGCGATAAGCGGGACTTACCGGCCGCTCTTGGTGATGACCATTTCTGTGCCGAGCTTGTGGAACTTCTCCCACAGCTCTTTGCCCTCGAGGGTGACCTTGGGGTCGTCGACGACCCCGTCCTCCTCCGGGTGCGGCGCGACTAGATGGTGGTGCGGCCCCGGCAGCGGGTGGTGCGGCGCCAGCGGGTGTGGCGTCGTGTGCATTATGCCCGGCGGCATCGGCGGCCTCAGGGGCCTCATCGTCTGGGCGGGATTGCCGCCCTGGTGGTGGTGGTGTAGGGCTGCCGCCGCGGCCGCCGCCAGCACTGCGTGCGCCTCCTCGGGCGTTTGTGGCGCAAGGGCTAAACCTGAAATAATACCCAAATATTTATTATACTGTACCATAGTGCACTGCATTATGCAATCTAAAACTTTTGTCCACGCAATTACTTCCGTTATTGATTACAATTAATTTCATAATCTCCAATTGTCATTAGACTGATAACAATTTTGAAATCATTAAATATTTTCATGTTTATATAATAGACGAATTGATTTATGGAAGTATCTTTGTATTGTGTCAATAATTGTATCAATTAAAAGTGTAATATAATATTGCAATGTTATTTCATTCACTGCGAAAAAAAAAGAGGTCCGACATTCATACTATTTTGTCCTAGATTTTCATACTTTTATTTAGTTTGAATAAAATAGTTTGAATGTTAAAAATATTAATATTATATTCCAAAGATATATTTGCATTAAAAATTACGACGTAATTTTTCAACAGTATTCATTTACGAATATTATAAAAATGTACGCGAGTAATGTAATTAAATAATAGAGTTATATTATCGGATATTTAATTCTGAATATTTAGTCACCTAATACACGTATAGCTTGTGTCGTACACAAATACATTGTAATTAAGTGAGATAATGCCCTTAAGCGGTTAAATGAAATTCATCACCCTCAAACGAGTGAAAAAATTCAATCAACATCTTTACGACGGTTTGTGTCGTTCTCCTTGATCCACCTTAATCCACTTTTTACAAGCGGAGGTTTTCACAAATAAGATAATATAGCACTTCACAGATTCTTAACGCTCGTAATTAAAAGTCTTGTTATTCTTTTGGCCGTCTGTGTACAAAGACAGCGTCAATTCATAATTAATACTCATTATATTCCTTTTATAAACCCACTGGCAAATTTGCATTTAAAATTATCATGCCACACATGATGCTTTTTGGATACGAAAGTACATATTTGCTTCTCAATTATAATCGCGATAAATTAATAGTTGTATCGTGAAAAAAAGGGAGTCTGCGACTGTGAGTCAAGAATACATTGGCACGACCTCGAGTTGTAAACATTTTATTGTCACAAAATTAAGTACATTTGTGCCAAGTCGTGGGATTTGAACTCACTTTGTTTCTCATCAATATAACTTTTCTTCGCTTACAATAATAAAATAATATTTTATTAGCACAATTTTACTAGTAAAAATATTTGGTTTTCCCATACAATCTGAATTTCTTACAAAATTATGCAAAATCAATAATATGTAATATTAATTTATTTCCCTCTCTCTTTCTCAGGGAACAAAAGTAATTTATAATTGTAAAAAAATTAATTGAAATTTGTTTTTCCAATTTATTTATTCGCCCAACAGGGAGTACAAGGAAATTGATTTCAGGGCATTTCGATTGTAAATATTTAATAATATAACGCGTTTATTATCGGCCACTTTTTAATATGCATGGGAATATTACGCAATACACTTTTCTCATGTAAAGTCAATATCGGGCGAAAAAATTGACACGTTTAATGTATGAAAATATATGAAAATGAAGTCGAGATAATTTGCGGCCATAACACGGGGTGTTGGTTTTCGTGAGCGATTGTGAACAAAGGACGGGCAATAGAAATTTATTACGACCGGTTCGACCGAAACTTTTTTCCTTCGCTTTGACTTTTTTTCCCCTCAAAATCTGACCGCGCAACGCGCACTTTTATATTTAAATACGCCCGAAACATACGCAAGCGCCGTCAATATTCATATCAAACGCTCTTCCACGCATAAATTGAATGCCGAAGCGTATCTTTTAGGGAAAATAATGCCTGAACTTGACGCATTTGAAGACAATTTAGGATCAATATCCATTTGCAATTTTACAAACTTTACGATTATTCTGAATTTCACTTTTTTTTTTTTTACTTTATTTTACTCCCGTGGAAATGTATTTTATATTAATGCAAATATTTGGTTTTTTGTAAATCAAGGCATTCATATTTAACGTATTAAAAACTGTAACAGTTTTAATCGTGAAAGAGGAATTATTTTAGTTGTACAAAAAAAATTAAAATTTGACATTTAATTTAACATTTATAAGATGAAGATTTTTATTCACGATTACAAAGTTATTTAATTTGGTTTAATTTATCAATTTGATCCTTTCGTTCTACTTTATTGATATGAATAAAAAAAATGGTTGGATAATAAGAATGCTTATTTAAAAGTGGGAACATTTAAGCGAGGAATAAATTATTAGGTTATGGCAATACGGAATTTGGAATTTCAGCGAAATAAAAAACATATTGTTACAGAAGATAATGTTGAAAAAAGTAATGTGAACAAAGTTCTCGAGGTTGGAAAAATTTTTAGAATCGTGAATATTAAAATATATCTGAAATAGATAACTGTCGACTGAAATCATTTGACACTTGGGGAATGTTTTACATTATTTTGCTTTAATATTTAGACGCTTTTTGTGTCGTAAAACTAAGAACTCCTTTCAACATTTTTATGATGTGACATTTCTTAATGAAACACTTAAGCAATTTAAATACACAAAAGAGTGTTTTACTGCTTTGATATTAATATTGAATCCAGCTCGATTCAGTTCAGAAGTATTTTATTTAGTAGAAAATGCGTAAAAAATGAGGAAATAATGGTGAATTTTTATGATGTTTTCAGACTCATGGATAAGTGGTAAAGTTATCAACATTCTACATATTACAACCATTGCAATTTGAGTTCATTTCTCGCCGTCGGAAAAAATTTCTA
Source organism: Leptoteleia sp. ZL-2020 (assembly GCA_022817305.1). NCBI lineage: Eukaryota > Metazoa > Arthropoda > Insecta > Hymenoptera > Scelionidae > Leptoteleia > Leptoteleia sp. ZL-2020. The sequence continues at coordinate 15,984 of JABFPN010002520.1, read as the reverse complement.
TGTATAAATAATATGGATATACTTTTTAAATTCAATTTCAGTTGTCCTATCAAAATATTAAATATTTTAAATTTTTTATTGATTATTAAGATTTGAACTTGTTCTTGTACAGTGATAATATTAATATTTCATTAATTAATATTGTCCGAAAATGTTTTAATTATTTACAGTATATACACTTTTACGTTCCTATCAGAAAAGTGTATATTTAACACAGTGACGTTACACCGAATGTACAAGAATTTACTTTTTTCTCGCAATATCTCCTGAACGCCAACAAAATTTAAGATCGATTCGCACGTCTCGGTGTCCCCTACGAATGAAAACGTCGCTTGCATAATAATCAAGCTCTTATATCCCCGAGGAAAAATGCAAAACAGATGAAGTCCAGATTTTAGTCAGAATATCTTGTCTTAATCAAGTCCCGACAAGGAATTTTGATTGACCTAATTTTAGAGTGCAGAATTATTTTCGAAAAACAAGTATTTGATCTATCGAATAGTAATTTCTGATTTTGATTTTTAATATAGTTTTCAATTAAATTGCAGGTAACTTATAAAATTAAACATAAAATTTTTATTCCAAATTAATAGAATATCATATAACCTCTATTAAATGAACTATAAATGCTGCAACAAATATTCTGATATTTAAAACTTTCAATTAATAAATCTCAATCAAACTTGACCAATAAAGTTTTTCAAAAAATTGTAAAAAAATGAGTAGAAATAATATATTGTAAGAATAGAGCTTCGATGCAATCATCATTTCAATTTCAGTATATATATTAATAAAAAATTGTTAAATTCATTAACTTGAAATTAGGAGAAAGAGATGAAATTCCAGCTTGTTCTTTTTAAAGTTGTTAAATGTGTAGTTAAATTGTTATAGTCTAGGAAATTAATCTCAGTAATTAATAAGTGGAAAAATATTTCTAAATATTCAGTGATAAAATATTGACAACAAATTACAATTTATCAAAAAAATATTAATTAAATAAAAAAAATTAACATTACAAAATCAAATATCAATATAAATTATTTTATATATCCTCGACAGATAACCATTCCCATGAAATGGAAACAGAAATTAAAAAAAAATAATTCTCTACGTGAAATATATATAAATTTTCATTGAGATTTGTTTGACAAAACCCGGATTTCTCTTAAGCTTCTACATTACCCCTTCGAGTCCGGTAAATCCACGAGGGAAACGGTACCTTGGATCAATTTTTTCAATTACAAGCCCGGACCGATCAAATAAGGTCTCAATAAATTTGATCGAACGATCCGATTCCGCGGAACGAATCGCGACTGTTGGCGCACATTGTTTGATGGTAATGGCCAAAGCCATGTACGCGAAGTCGACGAAATGTCAACCTACGCATGAATAACTAAACTAAATCCAAATAAGCGATGGCATTTGTCGTTGATTTCGCCAATTGGCGGTCGCGGACAAAAATAAATCAGCCGCCAATAGAAATAGTCTTGACGTATTCATTGAGCGGACGATATGTCAATTGTCGTTGACGCACGCGGTGTTACATCATTACGCGAAAGCCGGCAATCGTTTCGGCACGGTCCTATATTTTTTCTCATCTCTTTCCCCCTTTCAATTTTTCAATTTCATCTTTAAAACATTCTTAGTACATTCCAAAAATGTATATACAATTTTAGCCCAAATTTCCACCTTTCATCAAAGCTTTCTTAAAACCTAATAATAAATTTGTGCTGGTAATTCATTCAACTATGTCCCACAGAGTCCTGATATTGTCCTGTTATGGTTCTGACATATTGATGATAAGGCCTTAATAAAGTCCTAATAAATTACTGATTAAAAAAAAAAAGAACAAATTTAGACCTATCCAGTTAGAAATATTCTATCACCCCAGCGAAGGCATGGTACTGGTACCAGAATTTAAAGTACTGTCAATTTGGCATTCCAATACAGAGCCAGTACAAACAGCATGTAGCCCAGCACTGAACAATTTTTTCAGTCTGTACTGACACAAGTCTGAGTCAATTTTGGAACTGAAATTATGCTTGACCATAGCCAGTAGATCCACTTTAACAATTTCTCATAGGGTTTTTATCAAGACCATTTACTTTTTCATCAGGGTATATAATTTTTATCAAAGCTTAACCAGGACCTTCATAAAACCACATCATTCAAAACTATTTCATAAGGCTTAGTCATGGCCTCGACGTGGAAATAATAAAACCTCAATAAGATACCAACCGAAAAGAAGAAGAAATAGACTTTTTAAGGAATTTCGAACCAAACTATGTGACTGAAATAACACGAACGAGTTCCCCTTTCTATCAGGGAAAAAGTGTTTTCGCCAATACCAATGGAGCTTCTTTTATTTGCCGCGGTTGCGGCAAAAAGTGTGAAAAAAGTAAGCTAAACGACGCCAGGCCGAAGAAACTGACTTTCGACACGCCTCGCGTCGTCGACGCCTCGCCATTGCAGCGACGTTTTTATAGCCGGAATAATAATGTACAGCGAGCAGCAGTCGACAAGACCGAACACACGCTCGTAATCAAATGTGACGTCTTTAAGTACACGCCAACGAAAAATTGCTACCCTCATTATGAAATTCACGCACGACCTTTTTGTCACTGTCGCGGTGCCTCCTCGACGGTGCGACAGTTTATTATTTATTCGGCCAGCCAATAATTAAGTGACGATTCTAAATGCTGCGATTAAAGGGGACGAATGTCGAAAAAAATTTACTTTTTGATCCATTTTGTCGATGATTATCCCAACAAAATTCGTGCTCAAGCTTCCCAAAATTCCTCGACACTCGCATGTACGACCATTGTCAGCTTTTACACTGAGAATCAAAATTTTACATCTTTGATATTAATATAAAATGAAAATTTGTAATATGTAATGTGTTAAATTTTTGAATAATAACAATCATTTTAGCTACTTTTTCTCAAATCATTATTTCCTTCGTGTTAAATTTTTCCACGCGTAGAAAAAACTTGGAACAAAAATTACTATACTGTATAACAATGTTAGCTTAAAGCATTTTGTTGTGGTATTTTAATAAATTGACAGTCGAAAGAGCACAAGATTTATACAACTTATTAGTGTCCAGTATAGTAAAAATTTTAGGACTTTTACTAACACTTGGATACTTGCCAAGCAATAATGATTTACGACATGATTTTACGTCAGCGTTGTTATTATAAGGTATAGTAATTTTTGTTGTAACATTTTTCCACGTGCAGAATACACGTAAAACATTTTAGTGTACAAATATTATCGTCTACTTCAAGTAATCAATAAATAAATTTTGAAATTTTGGTCCTGAAAAAATTGTTGTCTTACATATCGTAATAATTCTAACGTCAAATTATTAAAAGCTGAATTTTGATGCGGGTAATGTTTTTGTTATCTCACTTTGCACTTGTTTGTTCAAGTAGAACAACATTACGACTGAAAGAATTGTGAATCTGCTTTGTTTTGATTATTTAATCGAAAGTTGTTTTGTTTCCATTTTGTTACGCTCTATTGTACAATCCATTCATTAGATATTCGGATCTCTCGCTTCCATTAGGAACTAAAGATAATGCAAACAGCTTTACAATTGTTTTGTAAAAATACAAGCAATTAGCTTTTCACCTCAAATATGTAAAACGTCAGAAACGATAACGATAAAATCTTTAATATGATTAATAAGGGAAAAAGGAGGAAAGGACAGGTTAACCTTTCATTACATCATAAATTCTTTTGCCTAAACTTGTATCTCGTCACAAATCTTATCAGCAATCCTTTGAAAAGAAAGCGTTTTATACTCTCGAAACCTTTACGCACCGAAAATTACCTTTTTGGGAAAACTTTGTACAATTATAGCGGAACGAAATGAGAAACGATAATGAAAGAGAAAAGGAATTCAAACGTATTTTGTAAATAAAAAGTTCGTTTTCTAAGAACAACGTATAATTGACACGTTGTTTCACTTTAATCGTAAAAAAAAAACTGTACATTATATTTAGTTAAATTTAAATTTCAAGTTATAATACGCTCATAAAAATGTTTTATTGATGGGAAGAAAACTGCTTATTTCGAATTTTTCTATTACAATTTAATGTGCACGAAATATTCAAACCAATATGTGTTATTTGTTAAAATCAACGGGATTTTAATATTATGGAAATCTGAATGGGCCCTTAAGTATTTTATCACATTTTTGCCTTGTAATATATTCATATCTTGGCGTAAACCCTTACAATGAAATTGTTTTTCGGACAGATAATTATAATATCGTTTTTGGCCGAAATGCTTTGAATTAACAACACGATCGAAAGGCAATTGCCAGAGATGCGTCTCATGTTTGAAACAAAAAGGAGTCGAAATTTATTATCGCGACTTATTTTATAGATGTTCGCCGGTGTAATTGAAGCATCGTCAAATCTTGTATTTTCCATTTATTAACGCACGCCGTGCGGGCGTAATTTGAAACATAGCTGCGTTTCGCATAAAACAAACACGGAATATAGAATTGTTCGGCGAACGGCAGCGTCTGTCGAGACCGCAAAACGCAACGAAAAATCGCGGCGTTCGATGCAGTTACCGGTTTTTGTCGTCGTTGCCAGACTATCAATCGCGATACTTTGTAAACCGTACGCCAGGAATCTTTATGCCCTGGACGTCGCGCCGAGCTTACGCATTCGTACATCTATATCGCTAAATCAAGGGCGGCCATTTTTCATCCCGACTATACAATTAATGTCATAAACATGTATCAACAACTGGAAAACATTTTAATAATCGCGCATCCACCCCTTTTTTTCTTATTCAAATTTTACGGCAGAGAAGGTATTAACATTAAATAACAATTTTTAACGAAAATTATTACTCGACACTGCAATCAGATTTTGATCCTTTTTTTATTCTTGCAAATTATTTTAATAAATAAGAGATCGGAAGAAAGAAATTGTTCGATATAAATGAATGAAAATTGTGTAAGTTCAATTGTTTTTAATATAAAATAAAATTAATTAACAATTGTTTGTTAATTTTAAGCAAAATCCTTATTATTGTTACTTATATTTTATTTAAAGTTAAACAAAAGTTTAACTTCGTCGGTATCGTTATTAAAGATAAATCAGTCGAGTGTTTAATTTAAACATGCGTATAATTAAGCGTGTTAATTGTATCATATGTCTTTGAAAGTTACTACGATTAAAACATGAATGAAAATTATCAATGCTAACGTGTGCGAAAGTATCACTATTCATGTATTTGTACAAACTGTGCAAACGTGGCGACGATTTGTATTAATAATTAACAAAATCAATTACACGCAAAGTTTAATTAAATATTTATCTGAATTGTACTTATATGAATATTTAATAGAAGTAAGTTAGAATTAAGTGATGCAATACGTTTCATCCTGTTTTAATTGATTTAAACTTGTCTTAAATATGATGACATTAATGTTGTTATATTTATTGAACCAAAATTAATTTTAAACACAGACGAAACCAAAAGAAATATTATTGACATATATTATAGCGTTTGTATTCATACAAGAAATCTTTTTTTTATTTTTATTTATTAATTTAAAAATGATCATGCTTCAAATGAAGCGAAGAGAAATAGGATTTAAAACAATATTTATAACTACTTTAACAAATTTGAATAAATTGAATTGTAATAAGGAACAAGCTTAGAGTTTATTGCATGTTAATAAACCAGTTTATTAATATTGGTTGTCAGAAAAAAATGCACATAAAAATTGGAATACATTTCAAATGTATAATTAAGATTTATTTGATATTTCTACACGCAGATAAATATTCATGTTAAATAGTGTCTCTTAATATTTCGCACTCGCATGCTCTGATTATTTGATTAAATTTTAATACATAATACTTTCGAACGATGCCGTAAATGAAACAATCTAAAATGCAATTTAAAATAAAGTAAACAATTTGAATGAAGATTGAATATAATTTTTAGTTTCCCACCGTCAAGATTTATTTCCTGATATGATCAGGAAAATTTCATAAACAATAACTTCTTCATACATCGGTAATCATATTATTAAAAATCAAATCTAATTTAACGCGATAGTTAATAAAGTAATAATATAAACTTTTTAAAGATAAGATGAACTTTTTATAAATTCACGAATTACCATAAATAGAAGCCTACTTAATAACAAAAATATTAATAAATTTTATAATATTTGGCTCCATGAAAAATTAATGAAAAGCTTGATTAAAATTAAGAAATTTGTCCCTCAATTACTATACCTCAAAGATGTAAGATTAATTTTATTATTTCAAATGTAATATTTTTAAGAGAGAAATTTTCCCCCACCCTTCATAGCGGTACTAAAAATCGGACAGAAAATCGCGCCATGACCGCACGTATTTGCGCGAAAGTTGAAACAAAATCGTAGTTCGGATAGGATTGGTGTAAAATGCGTGTGCTCGATCACGTCCTGTCACCTTGCGCATTCGCGTAAATAACCACGACTATATTTCATGTTACACGTACCGACTGGATGTAAAGTGAATACGAATTAAGCGGTGCCATATTCGTCTGCAATTCTTCGTTTTTGTTTATTGCGAGCGCGAGCTATTACGCACGAGGTAAATTCGAATGCAGGGAATAACCGAGGTGCCCTTGGCGAGATGAATCGCTACTGTCTATGGCGCGTCTTGCCGCGATCCCGCTTAGCAAATGAAGACGTGATCCTGGACTTTTAGAATATAATTGACTCTGATCCGAAGATTAAATATTTATTTAAACCTAGGGGGGATGTATGTGGGAGGGGAGGGGGATGTTGCCTCGTTTGTTGCCTCCCTTTTTCTTGATACTTTTTTTAACCATCCCTTCCCCCTCTCCTCCTTTGCGAGCGATGATATTTGTTAGTTTAAGCGTCGGCAATCATTAAATGCCCGCTGTCGGGCTGATAATTATTTTCTCAAAATGTATTACGGTGTCCGGGGACAAAGGGCCTAATTACCATTCTTCGTCAAACTACCTGTATTGTTTTTCACGCCACAAAAGAGTCCCCGGCCTCGTTCGCAATCATTTATACAAGTTCGACAAACGTCCCGTTGATTACGTTTAAATAAAGTCACGGATAATTTGTGCGCTTTCAATTATTCCCATTTAATTGTAACGGTTTTCCGCGACTCCAAGACAGTGTCAACGAAAGGGCCCCACTTTTTCAATCGTTTCTACCACGATGTCGGTGTAAATTTTCATTTTAAGATTAATGCTTAATTCAAATAGTTCCGATTACTTTTGAAGCTATTTTAATTTTAATTTGGTAAGCGATAAGCTTGTAATTAATTTATTATTTGTTTTCCATATGAATTTGCATAGTGTCGAGTGTTGCATGCAGAGTCCATATTAATGATACACCAATTAAAATCATTGTCCATCGTCTAATGGGTTAAATAATATTGAGGTTAGGTTTAGTTGCAGTAACTATAGTTACTATAGTACACTCACAAAACTGTCTATTTAAGAATAATAGAATATTCTTATATTAAATAGGATTTCCATTCATTATATGGACAAAACGAAATTCTATTTATAACAGGAATAAATAATTCTTATAAAGCATATATTTATCTAAAGAATAATTCCATTTATATTAAACGGATTTTCTTTCAAGAAAATAATAAAAATAGTTTGAGTTTAAGAATATTCAACAGATGATTCAAATTTAACCTAACAATTGTATGCAGTATATATAAATATGTACATACCCACAAAATGACAAACACAAATAGGAATTCTTGCCTTCTAATTCTTCTAATCAAAATCTAATCAAGACTATTCTACTCATTCTTTTCTTTAATAAAATAATTACATTCAAAATTTTTGCAACAATGTCAAAGGAATTTAAATACGTTAAGAAGTAAAGAAGAAAAGGGGAAAGAAAAAGCTCTTCCGTTAACTAAGTGAAAAACTGTTTTAACTAGAAGCTCGACTAGAGGCTCAACTTGCACAATCGCGATGAAATAAAGTGGAGGAAACGACGAATTCACCGAAGAAGGAAATTTTCGCGTGCCGAAATCCCCTTTCAATCGTAAAATCGCGGCGTATTAATTATCGGCCGCAAAAAAAAATGAAAAAAAAAAAAATAACGTCCGCGCGTTCGACTTTCTTCTCGCGGTGCGGGCACAATGTTTACGATATCCGCGCGATATTTTTATTTTCCCCGGCGATTTTCCCCGTTCGTGATTTAACGGCTAGATAATCGCCCGGGCTTCGCCGTAAAACGCGCATTAGCCGAGGCCGTAAATCATCCGCGCGGAAAAATAATTTGCCATCCCGCGGTCGAGCCGGTGCGCGCATCCCCCCTCCCCCCCCCCACCCCGCATCCCCGCGCATCCACGATTCGTTGCCGCGAGTCGCGCGTTTATCGTTTTCTCACTACATTTGTTACGGCCGGTCGATTTGCGTATTTACCTATTACGGCCTCGTTACGGCGTCTAATAAACGGACAGCGTTTTATTAACATATAACTCGGACCTTATTGTTTCTTGTTTTTATTGAGCTTTTAATGATTTGCCGAAGCGAACCCGCGCGGAATCGCGCGTTTACATGTGTCAGCTCGTTTGTGCCGCGCGACATGTTGCAGTAAAAATTATTCGCATACCGACGGCCATTCGCTCCCCACCGCCCCCCCCCCCCGACCGTGCTTTTTTTTCTTCTTTCTTCTTTCCGGTTTCTACCGTCGATCAATTATTTTCGCGGTAAACGATGAATTAGGCAATTGATGTGCAAAACGTTGCAACATGAAACGAAACAAAATAGCGCAATTTGTTCCTTTTTATTTCACTCGCGGAATAACGAAAATTGGATTTTACTTTGCGGAAAAGTGAATTGTAAAAATGTGTAAAGCGCGGCCGTTTCCCAGCTAAACTGTGCTTTGGCTAATGTTTGCATGAATCGTGATCATTTAGTTACAGGAACTTTAAAAATTTTTACGAAAAGAAAAGTGCAAAGGGCGAAATTGAAAACGTTTAATTTATTTCCGAATGAAAAGCAAGGTGATAAGGAAAAAATCTTATAATATTCCCCAAATATCTCATAACTGAATCTAAAAAATTATTTTCCTTCCATTTTACTTTATTTTCTTTTATTTAATAATGTAAATTTAATGCAATAGAGTATATTTACTTTTCTGACTGTAAAATTTAAAAACTTATTTTTTTTCTTTTAGAGGAAAGAAGTAAGTAAATAAATTTTTACTACTATTTCAAGAAAAAAAAAATCACATTACAAATACGAGTAAGTAATTGCCCAACATTATCATAAATTTTAAATGCTAACAAAATTTCCCATAAAATATGTAATACTGACACAAATTTATCACTTGTTGGTAATTACAAACCAACCTAACAGAAACTTATTAGAATCACTAAAATGTTTTCAGGAAAAATTACGTTTTAGATCGCCGTCAATTATTCCTCTCCGTTAGCGATATCATAAAGAATAATAATTATTTATTAAACCCCCTCCCTCCCCGCCGTAATCTTTTTGCGAATACTTTTTGCGTATTAAAATTATTCCCAGGATAAATTGTACAGACATCAATAACAATAATAACGGATCGAAGCCCTGACAATATTTAATTAAAAGTTATTTAAACTTTCAGAACGCACACAATCAATAACGGTAAAGCGTTCATTAATTTTAATGCGCGCTCATTCTAGAATCAAAAACAGTAATTTATCACTATTATCCGGGTCCGGCCAAAATGAAAACAAAACCTACACCGGAGCAGCAAAATTGCTGCGCCAGCATCAATCACCAAAATATCGCGAAACTTATGCACGGCCTGATAAATTGCAAAATGGCTCGAAAAGCCGCGCGAATTTGAATAAAAGACGCCGGCGAGCGGAGTCGTGGGCGGTCAGAGGAAATTCTGCGCTATTTTAAAGCCGCATCGTGATGATTTTGGGCGCGCGATTAAAAAAGGCAATTAACGGCAATTCGCCGTAAAAACGGAACTCGCCCGAACGCGTCGCTAAACGATGGCATTTGCATATAATATTGACTGCGCTCGTCTTCGGGCCAATCAACGTTACGGCCGGACGGCGAAAAAGCATAATCTGACATTTCGTGCGGCTTTTTTGCCGCGTGCCATAAATTTATCGCTTATCGGCGGTGGAGGAGCTTCCAATTTCCAGCCAAATTGAAGCCGGGCGTTTTTCTCCGCGCTAACCGAATTATTTCGTTAAAGTTTGCGCGACTTTTTTTTTTTTTTTTGCAAATTAACTTTGACCCGTTTTAGGAGCGACGCTGTGACTCAGTTGTATTACGTTATTGTTGTTCAAAATTGTCCCGTAATAAGATAGAATTTTTCTCGGTGTAATACCGATTTATTCGCCGTCGCAGTTTCTCAAAAAAGAGAAGGTTGGTTCTACAGATTTTGACGTGAATTTTCATATTAAAGTCCGCGATGGAGTTAAAGAATGTAATCTTCAGTTGATTTAACTGATAATCGGCTAATGATACCGATTATGAAAAATTATTTTTTTCAGTGTATTACAATGTTGACATACAACTCTGTGTTGTATTTTAGTTAATTGACAATCGAAAAGAGAATTTATTAGTGTCGAGTATAGTAAAAATTGTAGGACTTTTACTAATACTTGAATGTTTGCCAAGCAATAATTATTTAACAAATGATTTTACATCAGTGTTGTTACATGGAGAAAAAAGATAAATAATAATTACCACTGGCATTGCTAGTAACCTGGTTATATACTTACAAAATAGGAAAATTACTATCTTACACTGTAAAAAATTCATCAGAAATTTGCTTTCAATAAAAGTGATTCTATTCAGATGAAAAAGATTATTTTCAATTTGAATAGAAATCTATCTAAAATAATACAATTCTTTTGTTTTCAAAGTGAAATTTTTAAAAGTGTAAGTTAGTAAAAAGTGTTTTTTATTTTCCTTACAATTTTCCTCACAAAAAAAAGAATACATTTTCTCATATATCGTCAGCTTTCTAAGAATAATTTTCAATAAATTGACAAGTTTTACTAACTTAAGACAGTAATTTCTCAAATTTTGCAAATATAAGACCAATTTACTACCGATGTCAGTAACTTTTATTGATCTTTATATATTATATATACATTGTATAATATTATACAATTTTAATCCCAATTACCCGATTTTTATTTACAATAGCCAAAATACGGTTAATTCAACCAGTTATCACGAAAAGTAACTAGATGACTTTTTTCCCCAGTGTACAAGGTATAACAATTTTTTTTCTCCAACTTTTTTCTACGTGTGATTTTATGCCACTCCGGCCCGCGCTTCGGTCTACCAAACGAAAAACGTTAATTAAAATGTATCCCCTTTCGAACAACGAGAAGCATTTTTGCCATCGATTGGAAAAGTCAGCGACTAACGAAACTAACGAAAGGAGGATGAATTGTTGACGCGCGAAAGGAACGCGCTCGTCGGTTCATTACATCACCCAACTGTCCAACATTTTGTTCCGACCTCGAAGCGCATTTAAATTCCGACTCAGCCTCGACCGTGCAACGATTGTTCATAAAAAAAAAAAAAAAAATTGAACGTCCGTTTAAACGCGGGACGATTCGTGCCCGCTTGCTCCGCTAAAACCTAACCTAAACGCGACGAAACGTTCGACTCCGTCGTGCGCGTTACGCTTCGCGGGTATTCGACGTGTTTGTGCAATTAATATTGATGTTATCGGTGACTCGTACGGTTTATCAGGTGTATTTTAATGCAGGTAAATATCGCGCGACGCGAACCAACGTTTGTGACAATTGTTGCGAGTTGAAATGAAACCGACAGCGGCACGTTTACTACCGTTATTTGACGCGATTAAATATCTCGTTGTTGCTCGCCGTTTGCTTATTAAATTAAAAGTACGAGTTTCAGCTCGGGTGGGATTTATTGGAAAAAGATAAATTGGGCACGTAAAAGAGTTGCATTGTATGGAAATTCAAGTTATAGTCCGAGCGATTACTGGAAAAAGAAACGCTTATTTGTGTTCAAAATTTTGTGATTTGGAAATGTTGCTGGGATGTAACCTTTGTGAATTGTGACGTTAATTTGACTTGCTATTGTGGATTGTTGAAAAAGTGAATTGTGATGGTGTGTTTTGAAAAAAAAATGTCAGAAGTGGCAGAGCAAAGTGACGGAGCAGTATCAATTGTTATCGATACAAAAGTGAAACGGGTTAAAAGCACGATAATTAGTGTATAAATATCGGTGTTGTGTATACGAAACACCAACGGTTACTGTAAAATTGATAGTTTTATATGTCACCGGAATAATTGGAGCTGCGATGACAAAATTATATGTTATGAAAACGGTAATTGGGTGTTGCGATATATTCACGGGATTTTAGTATAAAATCGGGATAAGAAGCAGGGAGTTTTGACCAGAAATTAATTTTTCGTTTTTCGTCAATCTTAAGTTATCGCTGATTCACCTTCTACTTTTCAACATTTTTTTTTTTTATTTAAAATAACTATGTTGAGAAAGGTTTGTGTTTTCTTTTTTGATAACTTTTTTGGTTATGACAGACAAGACAAATAATCATTCTAGTATTAAATGTCACTATACTTAAATATAAAGCATCCAAAACTGTCAAAATTGTTACTAACAAAAATGTTATTCCAGTTACAATTAATTTTTAAGATTGAATACAATTTAAATTTCCAGTAATCCAAGTTCAAACTACTCTAAACAGTAGCTTTGTCAGTATTACATTTGTTTCACAATACTAAATTTGAAAGATTGATCTAATCTATCGAAATTTCAAGTTAACCAGAAGTGTTACACTAATATGATTCACGACACAAATCACGTTTCTAGAACACTTAATTTTCCCGTGTTTTGTTCAGAAAAGCCAAACGATGAGATAATATTTACTGTTGACTCTGTGGATATTAGATGGAAATCAAACAAGATACTTCCCTGTATGACTATTGAAATGTAAATAATAGGGATCGAATAATAAATTTAATTTTTTTTTAATGTCGCGTGTTCCGTATGAAAATAATTTGATGGAAAATAATATGCCAATTGATTGACTACATATATAACAATTATTCATGCTACGTTAACGACCTCTAAATTTTTTTCTCACCAAATTACCAAATATCACTGACTAATTTTACTGAAATAAAAAGTGTAAAAACTATTTGTCGTTTATTATCGTTACCACATAACCTAGCACAACAATTTGACTACATACATGGCGTTAGGGAACATTATGCATGTAAAAGCAAGCATTCTCAAGGCTTCAACGCTTTGTATACATCTGTAAACTTAACCCTTATGTAACGAACAATGTAAAAGACGGTTAAAGCGATCATTTATTGCTTATACGAATAGATCCAAATGAACGTAACTTTGATTAAGCATTGAAAATGTTCGAGCAATGCACATTTGTAAACTTGTACAGAAGTGACTAATGATGAGAGGGAGCCTTCAAACAATGTTCCATTAAATTGACAGTTACAAAGTTTGACGTTTCATTAAAATTTCGATGTTATCAAACATAACCTCTAAAAGGTAAAGATCTGTAGAAATTCAATGACTGAAAGAATCGTCTGTTAATGTGAGGCTGATTGTGGGAAGAGTTATTTTGATTAAAACAGACTCTGCGAATAGTTGTTAACAGTGTTATCGTAGGAATCGTGCATGGACACCGATGGAAAGACAAAAGTAAAGAGTGCCCGAGTGAAGAAAGATTTTACAACCACAAGAATGACCACTTGTGGTCTGCTTGTGACGTAAAGGGTAGTACCAGTCATGGATTAAATATGATTGCAAGTGTGATGTGTATAAAGAAAGTGTGGTAAAGATTTGTATATGTTATATTTTGTCTAGGGTTAAACCATGGTCTTCGTTTCAACTCTAATATATCGAGTCGTATATACAAGACACTGAGGAATATGTGGTGGGATCTACAGAGTCATCCGTGCGTGTTTACACGTAATCAGTAAAATGGTACTGTTAAGAGTGTGGCGAATGAAGGACGCCTGGCTAATACTGTGTGACGGCTTGGTGTTGTCTTGCTGTTTGTTGTGTATGGTAACGGTGGGATTAAGTGTGGCGTTAACCGGTCGGAGAGCGCGGAGACGGGCCGTACTTTGTCCTGGTGAGACGGTGAGACGAGGTTAACTGACTGCCGTACCTGGTGGTGGAATAGCCTGGCGACAGAAATCCGGATGGTGGTGCGAGCCCGCGAGGATGGCCTTGCTCTGGAGGTGGTGGGCGGTGGGCGAGCTCGCGGGGGGCAGATGGGACGCGGGGTAGAATCCCGCGGCCGCCAAGGCTGCGGCGTTGAAGTAGTTGGCGGCCGCGACGGCGGAGGTCGGGTGAGCCGCCGAGGAGAGGTCCCGCTGGGTGGGCCCGATCGAGGCCGGGGGCGGGGGCGTGTCCGGGCCGGCGGCCGGGCTTCCGGGCGCGGCCCCAGGGGCCGGTGGCGAGACGCTGCCCCGCGAGCCGCCGGAGGAGCCGCCGAGCAAGGGCGGGTGAGTGGTCGCGGCCGTGAGCAGGCTCGATACGGAAAAGTCCGTGGGCCTGGGGGCCGCTGGCGCGGGCAGGTGGCCGTTCGGGTTGACGGCGGCGGCGGCGGCTGTGGCGGCGGCTGTGGCGGACGTGGAGGAGAAGGGCGAGTGCCGATTCAAAGCCGCGGTCGGTGCGGGATACGCCATGCCAGGCCCGCCCGCCTCCACCTTGAGCACCGTGTTGGCGCCCTCGCAGACCAGGCTCGTGACGCTCTCGACCAGTGGTTCCAGGCGCCGGGCCCCGTGCACCTCCGGCTCCTTCTGGGACGTCTTGTCCTCGGGGTGTGACGCACCGAGATGCTGCAGAGTCGGCAGTGGAGTGCTGGCGCAGTGGGTACCCCTGCACGCCGTGTCTTGTTCGAATCTCATCGAGCTGGCCGAGTATTTCGAGAGCCCCGCGAGATTCCGCTTCGAGTGACTCAGGTGCCCTGCCGCTCCGCTCAAGCTCACGCTGTTCGTCACTGTGTCGTCACTGTGGCTGCTGCTCGTCCAGTCGATCCTCGTTTTGCTCTTGTTACAGCTTGTTACAGCCGCTGCCGCGCGCGTATGCCCCTAATCCGTGCACTCAAAGCACTCAAAGCCTCGGGCGCAACGCGTACCGGCCAGTCTGGTGGCCGCCGGTCGAGCCACTCCCGGGCATCGCTCACTCGCGCTCGACCACCGCTCCCTCGTATTTGCCTTTGCCACGACAGTTTCACTAGTTCCTCTGTACTGTCACTTACTATACGACCTCGACCTGGCGCTGCTATATCGCGCTCATCACATGCTCCCGGACACTAACCGGACGTAAATCATCGTCGCACTGCTTCCAAACGCTCACTCGTCGCGTCGCTCTCGAACTCGCGAGCAAATTCGCGTTCCGACGGCCGGCGTCGTGCTCGCGCGCCAACTTGCTGTTACGGGGTCGTGGCGACTCCGCGAGGGTACCGCGAAGGTGTTACTTGGGTGGCGCCGCGATGATCACTGAGCAGCGCTAGGATTGACACCTTCTCTGGAGCCGTCTTCTCACTCTCCCCCCCCCAGGCACACCACCTCCGCGCGAAGGTGTCGGTGTGCTAAAGTCTCTCTCTCGGCTAGGGAGAGAAGTTGGCCGCGTGTGCGTATACGGAACGAACGCGGTAGGCGTGAATACCGGAGGCCAGCAACGCGAAGACTGAGGTCCGCGAGCTCCACCTCCCTTCCCCTTGGAGCCGTCGTGGGGCTCCCGGGGTGGGGAGACCGAGGCCATGGCTACGTGGTGGGGAGCCGCGACGAGGGGAGACCTCTACAGTCGTTGCCACTGTAGTTGGGTGATAATGAGAACTCACCGCACGGATTGGCGTTCCGGCGCCAATCCGCGTGGCGTTGGACACGACGCCTTTTTCGACGCCCCTCCCCCCCTCTCCACCTCCTCCTCCTCCTCCTCCTCCTTCCAACGCCC
>JABFPN010002519.1:0-21895 GCA_022817305.1 Leptoteleia sp. ZL-2020 | reverse complement strand
AATTTTTAAAAACTAACTAAACTCACTTTTACAAATTTTTTAAAAAAATAACGAAACTAACTTTGCCGGGCCCCAGGAACGTAATTTTAGGAAGTGTCCTCAAAACTGCCATTGTTTCACAATGTGATTTTGGGGACAGTCCTTAAAACTATCAAATGTCCTCAAAACTGCCAGTAAACAAGTCAATAAAATGGCGATTTGGTCTCAAAACTGCCATTAGAATAATATATATATATATATATATATATATATGTATCACATACGTGATCAATATATGCTCCATATATCTTTATTTTTACATGGAAAGTAACAATATTGCGAATTAATAAAATTTGCGTAACACCACGATTCAATTGGCGTAACGTTTCCGCCGTCAATTTTTTCGCCAATTAGAAGTTCCATTCGAAAGGAATTCGAAAGATCTTCCAAAGAGCGGCAGTATTTATTTGATCAGCGCTCCAATAAAATTTAAATACTTCGACTCAATTGGTTGCGAGCACACTGCGGGACTTTTCACTCGTACCAACAATTTCATACAGAATCAGTTTAGATTTAACCCCCCGAATAAAATGTCAGCGCGCGCAAAATAATACGACTGAACGTTACGCCACGTTATAATTACTTTCCGCGTATCACTAAACAATGCGCGAATCGCGAATGTAGCGCGATTTTGCGAATTTAACTGCGGCACCCGTGGAGGGCGTCGCGGGGGGTCGGGGGGTGATGAAAATTATCCGACGAGATAAATCAAAATTTGAAATTTTAATTCCAGGTTTAGACCCGGCCGAGCCGCACTTTAGTAATACCTCGCCCATGGTGCGCTTAGATCCGACAGATGCTGAATTCGTGACTGCTATTCACACAGATTGCAGTCCTTTTTTGAGCGGAGGACTTGGCATAAGTCAGCCCGTGGCGCACATCGACTATTATCCAAATGGCGGCCGAAATCAGCCGGGATGCAACGAGGGAGTTTTGAACTCGATCAGTTTGGAAAGGGGCAGCTTCTTTCGAGGTGAACTGCTAATATAAGCTAATTACTTTGCGCCTCGTTTCACACAGTATTTCGTTACTGGGCACTGAAAGCAATTTCCTAGGATATTCTGGGATAAAAATGTACTTATTTGACATATATGTCGCATTTATGTCCCATTTATGTCTCACATATATGACATTTGTGTCGCCTTGTATGTAACATATATGCGACATATATATTGAATTTGAATATTATGACATGTCATATGAGACATATATGTGACATACATGTTCATATACATGCCACATATAGTGACATACATGTAACATACATGTTTATATAGATGCCACATATATGTGACATATATGCTCATATACACGTCACATACATGTTGATTTTTACATGGTATAACATATATGTGCCATACATGTTCATATAGATGCCACATATAAGTGACATACATGTTCATATACACGCTACATATATGTGACATATGTTCATATATATTTTTGTTTTTTACACAGGCAATTTCATTAATTTTTTTTTATTTTTATGTTAAACTTGTGTCTTTGAGTTAATACCAAATATAATATCAACTACTAATACTATTACATATCATATAATATTTATATTTCATTATAATTTCAGGTATCAAACGATTTTTGGGCTGTAATCATATTCGAAGTTATGATTACTTTATTGAAAGTATAAACACGGAGTGCCCGTTTTTGGCGGTACCTTGCAACTCCTGGGAACGATTTCAAGAAGGAGCCTGTTTTGATTGTGTCAATCAATATTGTCCTAGATTTGGCTTTGACGCGCATCCGGGAAACTATCGCGCTTCCGTTTATCTGATGACTGGTCCTGCGAAACCATTTTGCAGTAAGTAACACTGTTATTAGTTCGTTATATTAACAAAGGAGATTTAGCACAACAAATCTTTGTTATGATTATTGGTTAAATCTTACAAAATATTCTTTTTGCAATTTATTTTAAGTTTGTATTGTTCTCTCGCTTTTTTTTATATAATTTCCCACGTAAAATAAACATATATAGGATATGTTGCAAACATATATGAGACATATTTGCGCCATATACAGGACACATATGAGGTATGTGTACAATATATGTGGGGCTTGTATGTGGCATATGTGGCAAACATATATGGGACTTATATGTGGCGTATATGGCGAACATATATCAGGTTTATATGCGGCATATATGGGACATATGTCTCATATATAATATTTTACCTGGGTTATTTATTTATTTAATTTTGTTTCGTTGATAATTATTGATTAGTACGAAAAATTCTAAACAATAATTTCGTAGGTTTCAATAAAATTTCTATTTCAAATTAAAATCTCTTTCAAGTAATAGAAATTTGGTGTAAAAAGCATCAGTACCTCTGTATTAATTTAAGTGCGAAGCAAAAATAGCAATTTATAATAATTTGCTTTTTTTCCTTCACGTCCATCTACGTGTAATATTTGTCCCAGTTATTATTGCTTTTTAATTAACTCGATATAATTTGCGGTTCAATTTTAGTAATCCCTCCCCCCCGTTCATCTTTTACACATGATTATTCCAATTTAAACGCGAAGTTGAGAATCTATACGGCTAAAGGTGCATTGTAGGTCGGAGCGTTATCCGCAATGTATGGTAAAAAATGCACCGCACTTCATAACTTATTGCGGCGCCAAATTTCAGCAAAATTTAACCAACTGCAACACACACGGTACAATACAGTATTGACCTGCCGCGATCAATCATGGAGCATTATTTATTGCGACATTGATATCGCAAACATTTACAAATTCCTTTTCTCCGCGCACCACTCTGGCAGTCTTTGTTTGACGTTACGCATTTGTTTAACTTCTCACGGGCGATTCTCCTTTTTTTCTTTTTTGAATGCGCATTTTATTAGCCTATTACAGGTTTATGTCGTCTGTAAATGGATTTCGGCTACTGTAAGTTACATATCGATTCCTATAAACACGATTTGATGACACGATAAAGACGGATAATTAAAATTATTATTAAAACGAATTTTGCTGGATTTAATTTTGGAAATAAAACTCGGGCGCTGAGGGAAAAAAAAGGAAGGTGGATGAATTCGAGTTATAATGTGGCACAAATTTTTCTAAATAAAGCGAAAAGTCTGATTTGGCTAATAATTCGACCATTCGTGACGGTTTGAATTAAATTATACAAAAAAATGCGGTATGATAAAAACAAACTTAAAATAAATGTTACATTCGAGCAAATTCTAAACTTAACTTGTAGACAAAAAGAATCATTTTTTAGGTGAGACAGAGTTATATTTATCACCAATTATCACCAATCAATATTTGTAGGTCATTAATCACCAAATTTTGGTCATGGTTAACTAGTCACCAGTCAATTGTCATGGTTTACTAATCACTGCTCACCAGTCACAAGTCACTATTCACTACTCATCAGTCATTAGTCACTGTTCACTTATCACCAGTCACAAATCACTGATCACTAATCATCAGTTACAAGTCACCAGTCACTATTCACTAGTCACAAGTCATCAGTCACTACTCACCGGTCACAAGTTACCAGTCACCAGTCACTATACACTGATCACAAGTCATCAGTCTCTACTCACCGGTCACCAGTCACAAGTCACTATTCACTGCTCATCAGTCATTAGTCACTACTCACTTATCACCAGTCACATATCATTGATCACTAGTCATCAGTTACAAGTCACCAATCACTACTCACTGGTCACAAGTCATCAGTCACTACTCACTGGTCACAAGTCATCAGTCACTACTCACTGATCATAAGTCATCAGTCTCTACTCACCGGTCACTAGTCGTCAGTCACTCTTTACCACCACTTTATGGTGACAATAAATTGTGGTGACTTTACGACCAACGAATGGGTGGTAAAGAGTGTGACTGGTGACTGTGAGGTGACGAGTTCTATTCCTTGATCACGACCTTCTTTTTTACTTTTCTTCTTGACCCTATCATATAATAAATAATATACAATACAAATACACGCGCATCCTCGAGGCATTATAAAATAAAACGGCAACCGCTAACAAATTATCGCACAATTTATTACCGATGAAATATCCTTTCTAAACGGAGAGAACATTACGTGTTCTAATATGAAATTCGCAATTAACTTATCATATGAAATTGAATTTCATTACCACCGTCATCCGGCGTCTTTACGTAATTAACCTTCACCTCGCCTTGTTTATCCCCTGCGTCCTTTTATTCATGCGATTTAATAAAATTGTCATCGTTAAAGAACTTTCAGTTTGACAATTCCCCTACCACCGTACTCTCAACGCACTCAACTTTCATTTAGTACTCCTTCAATCCGCCGTAATCACCGGCGTAAAATCTTTATATTTGACTCTCGCATTACAGTTACATTAAAGCAAAATTTACGATTACGATGACTATTTTTATTCCGGCAATTGATCCGCCGGCTAACATAAGGCCGGGAATCGTTGTAATTAATCCGGCGAGGTTGTATAAGTATCCCGATATAATTGACAACCTTAATCGTTGACTTTCCGCGTGCGAATTGACTCAAAGAGAGAGAGAGAGATAGAGGTGTCCAAGCCGAAAGGCAATTTTCCCGCACGCTAATTTGATTGGTTTGAACATTTCGCAGGGGCCCATTATCGCGTGACGATCAACGTGTCAAAGACCGACGAGAGTTTGGACCACGGAGGCGAGGTTGGCACGTTCGCGCTGCGAGTCATCGGGAAGAATGGCAGAGTCAGTGAAAGGATGCAGTTTAGCGAGCACTCGCGCTACTACGAACCTGGAAGTACCCACACCGTCGTATTACCCGGCGACGTGGTCGGCCAACCGGAAGCGATAGAAATAGCGTGGGAATATCAGACTTCCGTCTTCAATCCGTTGACCTGGCGGCTTTTGCATAAGCCCCGCGTCTACGTCGACTCCGTTACCGTGGACAGCCTTGAATTTGGTCAAGGGTACGTATTAGCTGGCTTTCGTTTTAATTTGCCAGCCGCAATTTGATTCCAATTGGGGGGGAAACTCTTCTGCCGCGGGAAATTTCTGTTCTGCTGCTTGATTTTGCATCCGATTTCCGCTGCTTTTGAAAGTACTTTGCAATGTTTGTAGTGGTATAATGGTATAAGTGTACAGGGAAAAGATGTTTCGTAGCTACTAGGATACGTAGACTTAATTTAAACTTGCTTTATGGTTGGAAATAAAGTAGTATACCATATATGGTTGGGCTGCTAGGGAAGCTAGCCATGAAAAAATGTTTATTCACCTTAAAAGTAAAATGTATTGGTAGCCAGCAGGGTTACCAACATATTTCGCTTTCACGGCGAATAAAATATCGTTCTTAACAAGAACAGAAGAGGTTTCAGGTTGGTAACTCTTCGCCTTTGGCATCGGTTACCAACTTAAAACCACTTTTTTCCTTGTTGAGTAATATACTATTATAGGTTGCCATGTATGCAGGCATATATGCTTCTGAAAACATACATACAAACATATAAGCCGCCTATATAAAATTTTTTCATGAGAAATGACAGCACTAAAGACAGTTCAAACTCTGATATTTTACAGGTTATGTGTATATCGCATGAATTGTTAACGCAATGAACGAATTTCTTACATTTAATAATATTTTTTCTTCATCTTAATCCTAGTAAAATAATAGAGGTCTGGTTCTATTATTCACAATCTTTCTATTTTTTCCATGTAATGGAACTGAGAAGTCAGATCTTCAAAGTAACATTTTATTCTTCATTTCCATAAATGTATGTTATGTCTACAAATAAGTCTCCACCGTTTGATAAAAGATGGCGCCATCATTAAGTTTTGGTTAAAGTTCTTTGGTCTATAAGGACACAACCTTAGACATTATCTTGATAACATAACCTTGATGTATTAGCGATTTTGGTTCAATTGCTTGTAGAAGCATATGGCAAAGCTGCTTTAAGTGAGAAAATTTGTTGCGATTGGTTTTAAATGTTGGAAGACGAAGAATTTTGACATCGAAGACAAAGAACATTGCTGTAGGAAGACCGAAAGTATAGGAAGACTTGGAATTGGAAGCATTATAAGACGAAGATTCGTGCCAAACTTAGGAAAACCTTCCATTTACAACGAAAGTAACTCAACAACCAATTTTACATCATTGAAGGTCATTGGGAATATAAATTATTTACAAAAAAAAAAAACAATGGAGACTTATTTTTACTCCTAATAATAAAATATTATTGACGGCATTATCAAAATTTCTCAATAAATGATTATCCACTTCATTCTTCGTCATAAATTTTAAATCTTCCTGGGAGTTGAACCCTTTCTCCGCTTGTTGGCTTTTGAAGGTACCAAACCTTGCTTCGCTATGCTATCTTTTTTGTTTCGCTTTCCTGCACTGACCCGCCTTTAAAGACATTTTTATCCATAATTAAACTCAGCTTTGGATGCACGAAAGGGAAATGTTAATTTACACCGAAGGCATATAAAACGCCCCCAGAAATTGCTTGCGCCAAAATTCTGCGGGATTATTGGCGAATTGTGAACCGTATCAAGCGCTCACCGAAATCTCTCTGTGTTGCAGAATAACTGTTTGTCCCGACGAGACTAAGGCCTTAATAGCGAACGAGCCGAAAACCCTCAAAGTGGAAAATTGCCACATTCCAAGTATAAATTCTGTAGGAACGTAACGAAAGTTTCGCAGATCGCAACCGCGCGCGCGCGCGCCACATCGACGACGTCGCACGGAAAGTGATTAGCTATTCGAAAGCGATCGTTTAATTTATTAATTACACATTAATAGTCATCCGAAAATTCTAACATCTTCGCCCTTCACCTTCCGTACCATCCCACCTTCCGTACCATCTCATCCTCTATGCTTTATCCACACTTCTGTTACACGCATCCTTTATTCGGTACATCCCTCGCATTATGTACATAACCTCAATTATTTTACCCTTCAACGGTCACCGCAACCACTCGTCTTCACTTTACCAACCTTTCGATGGACAGAGACGGAGGATCCCGACGAAAGCGAGGGAGTCGAGCCTGATTACGATTCGACCTTTGCCCCCTGACTTTTCCCCAATCGTTTCTCTGAGATTAACGATCAAATTGACGTCCATTAACCGGCCTTAACCTCGGCGAGTGCGTTCCCAAATGGTAGCACGCGATTCTAACGGTAGCCGGTTTCCACACCGTGGCAACGGCAGCGTCCTTTCACTGTCACCGTGCACGTCCAAACCAAACCGAGAGCTTGGATTACCCTCTTCTTCTTTCACCTGGCCGTTCGCCGTTCCGCGATATTGTGTCCGCGTACAAATTATAGAGTTTGCCGCAGGGTCTTGTAGACTTCGCTAAATTTCTCAGATTGAAAATTTTACAAATCCTAGTTGCGGTGGCGTTGCAATCGTTAAAAGTTGAGAGCGACTTAGTCGACTTGATATATTTTTCGTTTGACAAACCGTCAAATACGTACACTGTAAGAAATGCTATGTTGAATCAAGTCAAATCGAGTTGAATCAACTCGTTTTCTGAGTCAAATACGATCAAGCTTATTTATAATTTGACAACTCATTTCATTAATACAAATAAAATATCTTTTGAGTTTAATTAACTCTATGGATACTTGGTAAGGAAAAATATTTTATTTAATAATTATATAAAAAATCTTTTCATAATCCCGCCTTGGCTAGGATTTGAACTCAGTAGGTACATATCCTAACATGGAGTTAAAACTTAAACCACTGCGCCACCGTCACTGTTTCGTAACGTGAGATATACACCGACTTCCATTTCATTAATTTCAATAATTCAATTGGAATATCGAGTCAATTCAACTATATAAATATGGGAGATTTAACTCAAATATGGTTGTTTCAAGTATGCCTTCATCAACTCTACCATCCAGTTGGAAGCACTCAAAATTTGTTTTCAATGTAGGCCACGTTCCAAAATTGACTGACAGTATTGTGCATCCTCTTCTGGCTTATTAATGTCAATATGTTTGTCTCAGTATTAGCAGTTAATTTTGGAACACGCCTTAAATTTCATTCATATAGAACCCAAATAGATTGAAACTTATTTGGCTTTCAATTTTTGACTACATTTAATCCTCGTTTGGTGGCGCTGCATACGCGCTTTTTAGAAACTAAACAAGAATCCATGTAAGTCTACAGGCCCCGGTTGGCCGGTGCGCACGCGCGAGGCTCCGTCGCTTTCTTGGAATGGATTTGGGAGAGCGCGGAATGGATTTGGCGGGTACGCGGGAAACGAAGCCAACAATTAAAAAGCGATTAAGGTCTGCGGCGTTTCGCTTAACGATATCGTTCGATCGATTTCATTAATTGAAGAGAACGGGGCGGCAGTCGATTAAATCGGCTCCGTGGAATTCGCAGAGTCTTCCCCCCTCCCCCCGCCCCCGCCATCCACGATCACTTGGCAAGTTCGCGACCTTGTTTGCGCGGCGCTAACGAACGAAGTGTAACGAATGGAGTATGGTTTTGGATTTAAAATTGTACCGCGCGATTGGAAGGGGGGGATTTGTTATTTGTCGTAACCCTGTGAGGAAATTGCAGTTTATGTACCAAGGGAGATTCGAAAATTCATCCTGTAGTGAATAGTATGCAAGATAAAGTGTTAGCAAAGTTTTTAATTGCACAGGATGTGGATTTTTGTGAATTTCCAAGGTTGTGTATGACATTTCTAGAGATGAGGAGGCGGAAATGTTATTTTCCTAGGACTCTCTAGGGAGGAAAATGGGGTTTTCGTCACTCGGGGCGTAAAACGCCTATTTTCTCCCTAGGGAGTTTCGGGAAAGTGGTGTTTCTTGCTCCCTTGCCCTAAAAAATATTGTACGCACCATGGGGGATACACGAACATTCATCCTCTCGTGAAATGTTTACAAGTTGAGTCATAGGTGAGATTTGTTATCGCACAAGAAATGAATTTTCTTAAATATCTGGGATTGCATACGATATTTTTGGCAACGAGGGAGGGCTAAACTCCACTTTTCCAAAACTTTCTAGGGATGAAAGTGGTGTTTTTCGTCATTAGGTGCTTAAAACGCCATTTTCCTCCCTAGAGAATTATGGGAAAGTGGTGTTTCTTGTTTCCTCATCGTGAAAAGTATCTATGAATATTACACCACAATTCTTTCTGTCGTGAAAAGTTTACTTTTTGAGCTATAAGCGAGGTTTGTTATCGTATGTATATACTCCCTAGGGAGAAATTGATTTTCGTGAATCTCCCGGGTTGCGTACGATATTATTCGCAACGAGAGAGAGGTAAACTCCTACACTTCCAAAACTCCCAAGGAAGGAAAATGGCATTCATGTCCCGAGTGTATAAACACCATTTTCCTCCCTAGGGAGTTTCGAAAAACAGACGTTTTCCGCTCCCTCGAACTTCGCCGATGATTCGACTTGTAAACTTCCTACGAATCTGCGTGTAAATCTTCCTTGGTGCGTAATATCCCACTTTCCTATTTCCTCGTTCCCTTGAGCGTGTCGGACCGGCGAGACTATGCGTTGTCAGTACTTCGTAAGAATATTATGAGCACGTAATTTATATGTTAATCAACAAGATACTGTGTTAATATAAATACAAGAGTGTACGGGGAAAATGTTGAAGGAAGAGATAGAAGCAATGTGATGTAACGTGCGTATTATCAGTAGGCATGTGCATTTAGAGAAGCTCGTTATAGCTTTATAGCGAAGTTCAGTCGATAGAATAAAGTAAGGAATATACTTTAAAATTGTTAGTTGGTATGAATGTCACATGTACGACGGAATAGTTTTCAATGGAATTTTAGGATAATTTCATACGTCTTCTGAACTAGGAGTTACTATACTTTGACAACTAATAATAAAACTGCACATACTAAAAATATAAAATGCTTTTGAAGTACAAAATTTAAGGATTGTTTCATTTTATTTTTCAGGAAATCACCATCAATTTGCTAGAATATACTAAGAATTATTTCCTCCCAAGTAAGATAGAGGTCACCTAAAAAAGGAACACCTAAAAAAGGAAAAAAAGAACAGTTATTCGTAACATCATAAGTGGGCGATATTTGATTACAATCCAAGTACGAAAGACTATTAAAAAACTATACCTAAAAATCTCATATTACCGTCACAAATATGCTCGAATAAAAGAAAGAAAAACCGCATCACTTCATCTTTCTTTGTTACGCCAAAAGTAATGAAACATGTTTACCAACTCATCGTTCATCGAAAATCAGCCAAAGTCCATAAAACAAAGGAAACAAAACGCTGCTTTGGTCTGGCTTCCAAACATAACTACCGAAGGGAAATGCTCCGTCGTTCCGGAGTCGGCCACTGGCTAGCAGCATTAATCAGGCAGCGACCGTGGTATACGATATTAGGAACATAGTAAATTTCCAACCTTTTTAATATATGTGCTTCAAATAGACTGCTTTAAAGCTGCGGCATAAAAGTATAAAGCGTTATTTCGCATGTTCAAATCTGTTTTCCATTCAATTACTTACACTAAGAAAAGGAATAAATAGTTAAATTTTTATATTATTTATAAATTGTGATGAAACATTTTAAAATAATTTAAGGGTATCTCGGATAAGTGAATGTTTTTACTATTGAAAAGAATAAAAACGACAATGATAAGGCCAAAATTTAGTAAATTAAATTTTAATAGATAATTCATAAATTTTTCCATATAAAAATAAGTTTGTTTGTCATATATATATGTTGGATCAAATATTAGATATCACCATGATTTGCTTTAAAATTTTTATAAAATAGTTCATTTTTTTCTTTATTTTCTTATATAAAACTGTAAAAGTATATATACGTTGCGTATATTTAACCTAGGTAAAAATATCTATATGCAACATATATATTTGCCATATATATCACATATATGCGACGTATATGTTAACATGTATATGTAAACATATATAGGGCATATATGTGATCATATATAGGAAACATGTGTACCATATCTCATAAATTTCTATTATTTACAAAAAAAATATTTAAATTTCCAATATATCCTTAAATTTGTATAAATTATAGTAATTTTTCATATTTCAATTTTCTCAGCGTAAACATAAACGTATTATAATAATTCATTAATAATTCGAATCAAAAATAATGGCCATTAAATGATTTAATGCAACTCGTTACGTCGCGAGATAGTAAAAATTAATTATTCTACAATATTCATCCGAGGCAGCGCAAAAGTTTATTACGAAATTGACCCGGCATAATGATAATTACAATAGCCTCGTGTTTAAAACTTTAAAACGCGAGTTGGCGCAATCTTTCGATTTATTATGAACGAACTATTAATTAGCAAGTTTATGCCTTTTCGCTAAAACAATATTTGAATTGGAAGTAATATATCGCGCGCGCGCGCACGCTGGAGGAGTATGGGAAAATAATTTGATGATCCGAACGTTCATTCCGTATGCAGATGAATTCATAAATGTTACCAAATAAAGATAATATTATCTTAGTCGGATATTATACCCCTGAGAATATTTGATAGAATATTTTGGCTCCAAATCAGACGCGATTACGTAAATCACGTGTGTGCCAATTAATTCTCATCTTTTAAATGAGATGTTATAACGACGCGATACCCTGCGAACGTTAAAATTTCGCCGCGTGACAAATGTGAAAAGTATTACGCCGATGAGTACATTAGCGTTAATGAAATTGACAGACGTTATTGTAATATTTTAAGGTACTATTTTTCGGTACTTTCCAATGGAATTACTTGTCCCGGACAATTTTAATTTAACGTAAAAAAATAATGATATTTTTATGCGCGAAGTTCTTAATTACTCGCACATTTTTGCTCCCGCTATAATATTTGTTTCGAACATTTGGAAACTAAACATTCGCGCACAATTAATAGATTCCGGTCAATGAACACGCGTGGGCGAAGTTTTTTTTTTCAGGTCGCACTAGATCTCGTAGAAAATAATACAAATAAGGGGCGAAAAAAAACGCGAAAAACAATGCCGGACCATTAACTTCTTCTGGGATATAAACGTCAAATCTAAACCGGCTTCTCTTTTTTTTTTCTTCGTACGTAAAAAAACTGTGTGTGCGGCTTGTGGTGGTCTATTTGTCGGTGATTTTTTTTCCGTTTTAAATTATCCGATAATAAGCCAAGTAAGGAAAAAGCGTGAATGGAGGGGAAAAAAATAGGTAATAGCGTCGTGTAAAAAAGTCAGTGCTCCATTGAGAGAAATTTATTAGTAGATTCTATTATATTTTATAATAACTCGTCGAATATGTGTGCACTTATATTGTTCATTATAATATGATGTACCTTACAGTTATTTGTCGTGTCCTTTATCTCTTCCCCCCCCTACGTCACAGGGAGTGATTGTTGGTAAACAGTGAGTAGTGAGTAGTGGCCGGTGACTGGTAAACTATTACTATTGATTCGTTATTAGTAATTGGTAACTAGTGAACCATGACTATTGATTAGGTGACTAGTGACTGGTTAACAGTGCTTTGTAAACCATGAATAGTGATTGGTAACTAGTGAACTATGATTATTAATTGGTGCCTAGTGAACCGCGATTATTGATTAATGACTTGTGAACTATGACTATTGATTGGTAACAAGTCAACCGCGACTATTGATTGGCAACTAATGAACTATGTCTATTGATTGGTGATTAACGAACCACGACTATTGACTGTTGCCTATTGAATCACGACTATTAATTGGAGGATATTGACTGATTATGAGTAATTTGTAAATATTGACTAGTGATTGGTACCTATTGAACTATGACCATTGATTGGTGAATAGCCACTGGATATGAATGATTTGTAAACCATAACTAGTCACTGGTAATTAATGAACTATGACTATTGATCGGTGACTAACGAAACATGACTATTGATTGGTGAATAGTGAACCACGACTATTAATTGGAGACTAGTGATTGATTATCAATAATTAGTGAACCATAACTGTTGATTAATGACTAGTGATCAATGACTGGAAATTATTGAACCATAACTAACGAATGATGACTATTTTTTTATGATTGTTTATTAGTGACCAATGACCAATGACTGTATGGAAGCGGGTTTTATTACACGATAACGAAACATTTTCTACTAATATTTTAAAATAACTCTGTTATATTATAAAGAATAAACAAATACATATCCTCGAGTTATGAAATTTAATAGCAATCACTAACAAATTGTCGTGCCTACAAAAGTACTCGTTGTCGCTCGGGGTTCAATTTGATAATGAAGCGGGGCGGTAAGGGAAGGAGGGGGGTGGGAGTTGTAAATAATTTTCCGACCTCGGCGGGAACAATGTAACGGGAAAATATTTTCGCATTTATACGTTGAAATCCAACTGTAATCATGTGTCGGGCGATAAAAGAGGGTAAACTACGGTACGTAAAATAAGTGTAATAAACTTTTTTTACAGTTCCCCTGCATTATACATACGAAAACGTCAAAAATGTGCAATCGTTATTCTTCCATCCACATGCGTGCACTTTAATGCGCATCGGCAGTAAAATTTCCTTATTACGATTTCGCAAGGCTACCGGATTCCCGATGAAAAATAAACACGTGCGTCGTGTCTGTGACGTAATGGCGCGCCGATTGGACGAGGGAAAGAAGAGCGCAAATTATTGGCGCGATTATTCAATTATTTCGGCGCTCGTCGTAAAGTCGCGAGGAATCGCGACAAAAACAGTTCTTTTTTTTAACGATGGCCTTTTCGAAAAGCCTATAAATGTCATCAAACGTAAATTACGAGGAACCGCCCCCGAAACTTTTATAATGCGATACTAAATTAAATATACCCCCACCCCTGCACCCCCACTCCGAAAAAAAGAGGAGAAAAAAGATGTAATGAAATGAAAAGAGGAGCGTAATCCGTGTTATATAACTCGCGTGCCGTAATTGGGACCCGGACTCGCGTTAAAAAAAAGAGAGAAGAAAAAAAATGTATATACGACAACAAAGCGTACTTATCGTGAGTTATGTTACAATTCGCTGTTGAGGTACAATGGAAACGGGCAAGATCGTTAAAAGGTGCAACATAATTGGAAGAAAGCATTTTATCAAATTAATTTAACGCGCGCTAAATGACTGTTCCGTGTTCCGCCCGGCGCAGACTCCGACGCGCATAATGATTCCTTCAATTATTTTATGCGCCCGTTGTTGCATCCCTACGAACACACCGGCGTCGCCTTAATATCTCGGAAATATCGCTTTATAATGTCACTCTGACCCAGAAACATTCACCAACCTTCAGATATATTTATTCAATTATCCACTAAAGTGCGATGGGGCGGGGAAATTTGAAAACTTGTTATTATCTTTTAGCGAGCAACATCGGCACCCCGGGTTTCATTTATTT
The DNA here is from genome assembly GCA_022817305.1 of Leptoteleia sp. ZL-2020. Taxonomy (NCBI): domain Eukaryota; kingdom Metazoa; phylum Arthropoda; class Insecta; order Hymenoptera; family Scelionidae; genus Leptoteleia; species Leptoteleia sp. ZL-2020. Next base: position 7,507 of record JABFPN010002519.1, on the reverse strand, counting down.
TTTTATTCGATATTCAAATAAACTTTAAATTATGCCGAAACGGCTCTTCTTATGATTGTGCGATGGCGACTTGTGCCATGGTGAAGGAACAAAGTAATAGTGATGTGCAATATTTCGTTTATTTATGTTCGGATATCTCTCAGAAGTAAACGTTTTTAAATTTATATTATACTATTTTCAATTGTAAAAAGGAAAATAATAATAATTGCAAATTTTAGTATTTGTGAAGTAAAAACTGCTGCATGGATTTTCAATTTACCTATTGTTTATTGCAATTTTTTCTTATTTATAAATGAACTATACACGAACAAGAAAAATATCACAATTGAAAGAATGTAAATATATAAAGAGAAATCCAAGTAATTGAAGAAATAGTTTTATTTTTAATTAGTATTCATATTTGGCGCCAATGCGCGCGCACAGAGTGTCACATCTGCAACTTCACGCCGTGCTAATTTTTTCAGTCTCTCTCTTGTATTATACTTTATTAAATTTAAAATATTTTAAATAAAACAAAGTTCCCAGTACAGTGCCTTTTCAAATAATATTTCTGTACATGAATCAAAACATTAATAAATGCAAGAGAAGTTTCTCAGAATATAATATCTCAAAAAATAAATTGTTTGTCACAAATAAGAATTCAGATTACTAAACGTTATTTAATACCTTAATATAAATTAAAAATTTACCGTAAATTAGTATACAATAAATTGAAGCGGTATAAAAATTAAGAGTCGGTATTTTTCTTTCTTTTCTCTTCTTTACATTCGGCTGTGATTTATACTATTGTGATGACGCATCATGAATCTATACAATTAATTCAATAAAGAAACTTTTTACAACAAGTGCTGCGCACGGATTGTGTTTTATAATTGAAGGTATTAATATTAAAGTAACAATGTGTTTACTTTTTACTTGAAACACGATAACGTCTATTAAATGATGTATTTATATCTATAAAGAAAATATTGTTCGTTTACTAATATTTCCTGTTTTTTTTTTCTTTTTCTTTCAACGAAGATCTAATCTTTTATGTTAAAGAAAAGAAAACCGATGCCTAAAAGATTTTAACAAACCAGAACGTAATTTATGAGCGTGGACTTTTACTTTGAAATGCAGAATAAAAAATGAATTAACCAAGCGTTATAATTAATACCATCGTAAAAAGCAACCATTGATCTCTGATAATATTTAAAGCTTATGGTAATTCGCTGATTCTTTTTACCGGATGTTTTGCGCTTCAATTAAATTGATATCAAACGCAGCGAAGTAAATTCCGTAAGCAGAAAACTGTTTTTATGTTTGTTTTAAATGTATTTGAATTCGTCGATGCATTTGTCCCCACCTCCCAATAATTACGTAAATTCATTGTCAATTGTTCGTTACCAATGTAGCTCATGCTAAACATAAACATTTGAAAAACAATATAGAATATTCTTCGTATATTTTAAATATATTAGTGTAATATTTGTATATATACACGATATATGACTTAGTTCATAAATAGTTATAGTATACTCATGGAAAAGTAACGTTCTTTAATAACATTTTTTAACTTCTTTCTTACTTAATTTTTTCAATGTACTTATGTAATTTTATTTAACTTGTTTCGTATTCAATAATTCTTTTAATTTTAAAAATATAACATTTTTGATATTCCAGAAATGTGCAGTAAATATTTCTGGAGATCGAGGAAAGATTATTCTAGAAAAATATTTCTAAAACGTTTTGGAATATTCTTTACTTTTATGGATAATTGCCGTCGTAGCGCGCACTTCCTTCGCACCGTAGTGCCACAGTGAAGCAGTGACGCAGCGATGATCCAGTCGGTGAGTGAATATTAAAAACTTATATTGCATCATCCTCGATTAATACGTATAAAGCATCATTTTTTTTCCTTCATAAGTACACTGTAAAACAAATTTTGCCAATTTCAACGAAAATGTCCTACTCAAATTCATGATTGAGTAATTATTTCCAGAAATTGGTACAGCGGCAAAGCGCCCGAGTGGCGCGCTCCAATAATCTAGTTTGTATTACAAATTTCTATCATAAATCAATACAGTCATTGACAGAGGAAAACAATGTTTGCATCGTTAGTTATAAAATAAGAACGACATCATTTCCACGACAAATTTTATTATTTTAACGAACATATACAGTCGCGCACGATTCTTAATCGCCTAAACATTTCTTACGCAAAATTCCAGCGAGATATTTTTCAATGAATTTCTATATATATTATTATTCATAGTCTCATTATAGTTTAAAGTGAATATTTTAAATTTATATTTAATACAAGAATGTTATAAAAATGAACCAAAAGGAAAGTTCTATTAAAGAATATATTTAATCACACCGAAGGTACGATAAATATTTTACGGGCGACTAATTATCCCGCAGGAAAATAACGATAAATTCATTTTTAACGTCGACTTAACTTTGACCCACACTGAGAGAAAAGATATATCACAATTTACTATTTTTTGTATCAATTTGAGGATATATTGGGAATGTAATTATTTCTACTGTTAATAATAGTAAAATCTAAAAGTCTTGTAGTAGTTTTAGTAGAAAAGTACTAGAAATTGCTTTTGATGATTATTTTTACTATTTTTAATAGTAAAATTTTTCACTCCTCAGAGATATCCTCAAATGGATATAAATTGTTTTCAATTTTACTGTTACTTTCTTCTCAGTGCACGTTATTGGGTTTCATTTATTTATCATTATCAACGATTTGCCTCGCAATTGGACAATAAGTAAACGAAATTTTTGTCTCGCACATACATAATGTTAATTTTGGGAAACAATAGAACATCTTAGTCGTAAGTGCAAAGTGATTTACATGGCAAACAAATATGCACGCTGATGCTACTAAGTGTCAGATGTTTAGTTACCGCAATTATGTTCCTGGCAAAATATACAGCAAAATGAGGTCGCAATTCGCTTGTAATATTTGTGTAATTATCTCGGGCGCAATAACCGAAGCGTAAGATTATTTTTCCACACTTTTCACTATCCAGAATGTTCTCTTAATTGCAAACGCGTTAAACATTTTCATACATCCCAGCGCGTTATTTATAATAGTTCCCCCCCTTCTTTTTTTTTCGGCAGTTTCTTGCGCCCAAGCTGGAAGAAGTTAAATTTTGCACGATCCATTAAAGCTAATGAAAATTTAAACGTTGAAATAAGTTATAAAGTTAATTGAGGGAGGGGGGGAGACATTTAAAATGCAAATTTTAAATCCTCGCGGAATCAAATGTAAACATTCGGGCTGCGCTTAATAATGCATATTATTATGGTTACGGTTATTGTTCCCATACGAGGGGCCGAGTGTTTGAAGAGAAAAATTTACGATATCAGAACGCGCTTAATTCTTTTGATTTAATGCCCGTTAAAATGGTTTTCTTTTTTTCCCCCTTCTTTCTTAATAAACGTGGGTTTTCAACAAGAAATTTACGGGGCGTAACATTGCGCAATGAATTTAAACAAAAAGAAATGATATTATATAAACATTACAAGTATTTGAAGAGTGGCCAATTTTATTGTAATAAAAGTACTGCAATATTTTATTTCTACTGAAATTACGGTTTCCTCATTAGTCACGTAAAAAAAGAAACTTATATGTTACTTGGCTCATATAAATGGTCCATATATGTGGCTTATATGTCGGCTATACGTGTGTTATATATGCTGTGTATGTGTATAAATATATGACCACATATATGCTAACACAAATGGAATCCACATTTATATATATGTTTGTACATACATGGACATAAATGTAACATATATGGTAAACATACATATAAACATAACTAAAACTCAGAGGACATAAGTTGTAGCATATGTGTGCCATATGTATAACATATATGTGTCCATATTTGTTACATATATAGACAAATATGGAATCTATAGACATGTTTATACATATATGTCATCATATAAGTAACATATATGCTAAATGTAGATATAAACAAATAAAACTCACATATGTGCCATGTATAAAAACATATATGTAGCCATATTTGCTGCGTATGTGGACAAATATGAAACTTACAAACAAATGCTTATATACATGCGAGTCATATATGTAACATATATGGCAATCATACATACAAACATAAATAGAAATCACAGACATGTATGTTTGCATATATTCGGTCATATATATTTAAAATATATGGTACACACATATAATATGTATGTATTCATATATGAAATCCACAAACACAATTGTTTTTTATATATATATAAGATTATATACAACATATATGTGACATACGAGTTCATATATGTACTACATATGTCGCACATATAAATTTTCCCCTAGGCATGATTTCCTTTTAAAACATAATATTACATTTGATTCTAAAGTTTAAAAGAACGTAATATCTCATATTATATAAATATTTACATTATTATTTTCATAGCATGTGCTCGAGGATAATAAGTACCCCATATTAACCACGTAATAAAAACTTAATAAATCATTTTCATATAAACATTTATGTCTTTCTTGTCTACTATATTTTTACAATAATTAATGTTCAAACAGTAACTTTTTAATAGAGATACTTACAAAGTAACATAATAATAAAAAAAAATGCGAGCTGAATTCCAATCTAAACGGATAAGTAGCCCGGGGCACTCATTACCCCGATGCGAGTATCACTTTGTACATTGAGAATTTAATTTAATAATATTTAACAATTTATTTGCATTCGCAATGTTTAACATATTAATCTACATGCGTGTACTTTATTAAAAAAAATATATATATGTGTGTGTGTGTGTACTTTTTAAAGGAAAAAGTCATTCAGAATTCTAATTATCATGAAAATTAACGAAAAATGTTAGTTACACTCGATGTTTGATCGAGATATTTTAAACATGCAAATGAAGCGTAATTCGCGATTTTAATTAAAATTTCTACTTCGAATGTGAGAAAATGAAACATAAAGTTGATAATGTAATATTCACGTTGACTGTTTTTTTATCTTTTTTTCAAAGCTGAAGGAAATCAGAATCATGTTACCTTTTCAGGGTCACGTTACAACAGATCTAGGTGAAGTAAAACTTACAACAAAGGCATTGAATTCTTGGCATGCAATTTAATTCATACGCGAATGTAGATTTCCATTTAAGAAATAATCATCAATTAAGGTGACTCGTTATGCACCTTGTCATTCTTTTTTCTAACTTCTGTGACTATACATTGCGAGGGAAATAATATGATAAACATTCTTCTCATTAACAATCGTACATAAAGTTCAAAATTATTATTCGTGATATTTTTATTTTATTATTTTAAAATATTTGCTCCTGTATGGAGAGAAAAATGGATTATCAAGTTCTTGTAAATCTGAATTTTACTTTGTACCAAACTGCACTCAGAAAAAAATATACTTTAAGAAAACTGTACAAACAAAATTTTCTTATTAAAACTAATAGAAAATCAATTAAAAATAAGAATATACAGTTGGTATACAATAAATTTATGTTTTTATATTAAAAGGTAATTAATTTTACGATAAATCGTATCTCAGATAATACTAATGAGATTTCTGTTTATGATAAGAATATGTCTATTTGTAAACACAATAAATTAATTATATTGTGTTTGCAAATTTCAAGATAAATTAGTGCTTCCAACAATTTAAAATATACATATTTTCATCTGTAGTGTGGGTATGTACATATGTATATATACTGCATGAAATTGTCAGGTTACATTTGTATCATATGTTGAATATTCTTAAACTGAAACTATTTTTATTCTTTTCTTGAAAAAAAATCCGCTTAATATAAAGGGAATTATTCTTTAGATAAATATACGTTTTCTAAGAATAATTTATTCTTATTTAAAATAGAATTTCGTTTCGTCCATATAATGAATGGAAATCCTATTTAATATAAGAATATTCTATTACTTTTAAATAGACAGCTTTGTGAGTGTATTTTCGAGTTATTGTACAAGGTAATTAATATTATCTCGCAGAATATTTACAAGTTGATGATACAAAATAATTAGATATTAAAATGAAAGAAACTACTTTCTATTATATTGCTTATTCAACGTAAATTGGTATTATTCCATTATTAGATTAGTTAAATTTTGAATTGTTACAGGTAGAATTGGCGCCCGGGCGGTAAAGTACCGCTTACCACCCGCTGAACGAGACGGAGGAATCTGAAGTCAACTAACTGCCAACAGCCGGACCTTTCCCGAGGGCGGTAAGTACATATATATCCATTTTCCTATGTTATAATTTATAACGCGAGATAACTCCCGAGGGCGAATATAGATTATTAACCCCCCACTAAGCAGACTCGATTAATTATATGTACAATTTTGACACACTGAGAAAAATGCAGTTGGATTTCTATTTACATTAAATAGAATCTACTTATCATGAATAGAATTATTCTTACTTTAAGGATTCTTAATAATATTAAATATAAAATCTATTAAATATAAGAAGATTATATTATTCTTAAATAGACAGTTTTGTGAGTGCAAATAACATATATCTTTAAATATATGTAAATAATTAAGTAAGTCATAAGTTGATTAAATTTATGTGTGAACCATTATGCACATGCGTATTAGTATATTTTGAGAAGAGAGCTTTATTAAAAATGAAACTTATATGGTCCATATATTTTATAACAATTTTATATAAGATTATAAAAAATGTATATATGGAAATTGTACGTTTTTTCTTAATTCATATATGGTAATAATTGATATAACATTCCAGTCATATATGCTGTCAATACTTTCCTTATATTAAAATCAATTAAATCTTATATCAATCATATACGAACATATATGAATTAAGCAAGAATATATCCGACTCATCCATATATGAATTTTTTATACTCTTATATGAAATTGTTAAAACGCGTATGGACCATATATGCTTCATTTTCACTAGAGGAGTAGTGGAGTTCCCAATTTTAACCGTCATATTTTAACCTATAAATATAAAATTTTTTCAAATAAATTTTTCCTTTATATACAAGGCTATTAAATGAATAATTATTAATTGTTAACGGGACAAAATAGATTCAACAAATTATCAAAATTAAAATATCAAATAATGGAGCAAACTAAAACTTAGTTGATTTCACATTTCCGGGCAAACTTCAAGATAAACTTTTGCTAATTAGTCTGATCCGCTAGTTTCATTAGTTTTGCTAAAACGAAGCATACTCTTATTTTCTTCTTTTCTTCTTTTTTTTTACCGAACGCACCACTTTTGCCACGCACTCTCGCCGATTGAGTCGTAAAAAGAAAGAACAAAAAAAAAAGAGTTCATTGCTTGGCGCTGCACCCACCGCGCCGACTTAATTGAATTACATAAAATATGAATCATTAACTCAACAAACCATCCCGAAGCGTAGAGGGGAGAGGGGGGAGAAGAAAAAAAGAGGGACGGTTCATTCGGGGTGAGGGGGAGGGGGGGGGCGTCGGGCCGGCGGGGAGGGGGAAAGTAGT